>PVLC010046944.1:0-11236 GCA_004027655.1 Graphiurus murinus
CTGAATGATTTTTTAAGATCACTTTTAGGTCACTGATTCTATGATTTTAACTTTGCCTGGCTAGAGTACATTCATCTTAACTTGCACAGGAACACTGTACAACCATCGCTGGGTCGAGGCTGGGGGATGGCAGGGTGCTTAAAACAGCATAGTTAGTGTGTGTGACTCAATAGCCGTTCTATATACCAACAGAGACATTACTTTGGTTCTACTAACAGCACATTAACCTTCCTGCCTGCCAAGAACAAGCCTATCCAGCCCTGCAGTTTTCATTCTGGTACAGTCCCCTGGGAGAAGAGCTTTTCTTTGTCAAAGCAGATTCTTGTCATACATAAGTAATCTAAGAAACTAGCTGTTTTCTATGGCTGCTTTATATGACTACAAGTATGCATTCCCCTAAGCTGAATGGCCAAAAGAGAGCTGATAATTAAGGGGCTTGGGCATGGAGGATGGAGAAGATTTCTAGCTTAAATCTTGAAGTGGCAATGGCCGTGGACGAGCTCTGGTCTTTAACAGGAACCTCTCTGTGCAGGTCAGCCTGACGTCAATGGAGGGGACCAAGCAAGGACCATGCCCTTGAACAGCTTCCAGAGAGTGGTCTTAAGAATATAAAGTCATACTACGTTGCTCAACCTAGTGTAGCCTGAGTGTTTGAAAACAAGTGTGGGCTCATGTTGCAGTGGGCAGAATTGGAAGATGCCATTTCTTCTCAGGGCCCTCTTGTGAGAGGCAATTATGCAATTCAACCATGTCCCCATGCTCTTTGTAAAGTGTGAATCAAATTTTCTGTCAGGGAAAAGTATTTTCCACACTCATGTAGAGAATAATTCAAAAAACTCGTGTGTTCTTTCCAGTTTAAAATTCTGACTCTATAAGACAGAAGAATGTGTCAATTTTTGCCCAAAGCCCTATGCCACTCTCCAAATGCTGGGAGGTGGAACTCAGTGGGTGGTTGCTTCTTGGACACCTGGATGCCCGTCACCTCATATGCCCTTCAGTAGAGGTGAATGCATGGCTAGAAATCCCTGCACCCCCAGCTTCCATGATGTTCCTTCCAACAACTTAGGCTGTCAGAATGGGAAAATGTTGGGGTCTCCAACTTCTCTAATGGTGTACCTCTTCAGTAAAGCGCTACTGAGCACATTTCCCACGAGTGCAGATTCATTTTTATATAGTCTACCCATGCTACTACCCAGGCCACGTACATCTCAAAACATACCCAAAACTACCTTGTGTGTGTGTGTGTGTGTTACAAGGAATTGAATCCAGGGGCATTCTATCTCTGAGCTCCACCTCAGCCCAATATTTTATTCTTTATTTTGAAACAGGGTCTCACTAAGTTGCAGAGGGCCTCACAAGTTGCTGAGGCTGGCTGCAAACCTATGATCTTCCTGTCTCAGTCTCCTAAATACTAGGATTACAAGTATGTGCCACCACACCTGGCTCAAAACTACCATTTTAGATGACATGAAAAATAAATTAAATTTCAGAGAGTCTAAGGATTTTTTTCCTCCACTAGACCCCTGATCTAACCCAATCCCCTTATTTTATGGATAAAAATATTTCCAAGAGGTAAAATTACTTCCCATGCAAGCCACCAAGTTCATCTAGATCCACACATTCTGACTTCTAGATCAATGTGCCTTCTGAAGTTTCTCCACAGAGGCACATGCTACCTCTGTTCTGGGGCATTTGGAAGCACATAAGATCCCAGGGCTTATCATACTGCTGGAGCATGTTGCTTACATTATGAATGTACATCAGAGATGCCAGATATCCTGCCATTCATAGAACAGTCTCACATAAAAAGAACCTCCCTGCCTCAGGTGGCAACAGGACCCCTATTTAGAGAAACTCTCTCAAGATAGGCTTTCTTTTCCTACTAAAAACCCCATCAGTGACAAGTCTGTTATTCTCATTTTACCTATCATTGTCTTAGGTTCTTATAAATCACTTTTGTTTCATTTCACTTTTTTCCTCCAATGTTAATTATAATATTTGCCAAAAAGAAGTTCCTTACCAGAGTCTTTATAGGATTTCTCTAAATTTATGTTCCTCTCGAGCAGGGTCTCTTAACCTCTGTACTTTTAATAATTTAGGCTAGATCAGTCTATGTTGGGGGTAAAGGGAAGCTCTTGGAGACCCCTATGCACTTGGGGATATTTAATAGCATCTTTTGCCTCTATCCACCAGAATCAAGTAGCATCCCAAGTTATGACAATTAAAGTGTCTCCAATAATTGACAAAATCACCCCCAGCTCCAAACCACTGTTCTAGGCCAATGTGGCATAGGAGAAGCCTATCTATGTTTTCTGTCAGTATCAGCCTATGGCTTGACATCAAAATAGGGTTCACAGTTCATGGAATTTAGGGACAATATTTTATTAGCTTGGTATCTCCATTGCTAATCTCATGCCTGGCATGTAGCAGGCATGGCCTAATAAGCATTTATTGAATTAAAGAAGCCTTCTTTAGAACAATACAGACCTTAGTTAACTCAAGCCTTAGTAAACGAGCCTAATTCCAGTAACAGAAACCTCACAGACCTTCTTGAGAAAACATCAAAAGTACCTATTATGATCTCTTTGCAATATATAAAGGATTGTGGTGTGGTTAATCATTCCATCTTTGAACGACCCAACCAGAAAGTAACCATCAGATTACCATGCCTCTTGTTATCAGTGAAGTTGGGCATCCAATTGCCTTTCCTATTTTGCGGTGGCCTTAGTTTATCTTAACATCCCCCTGTATTATCTGGGAAAGCATTTGAATTGCCAATCTGAAAACAGGGCTGTGCAACATGCTTTGAATTAGAATAGAATTTCAAATTTGGCCTGCTTAAATTCATATCCAGTAAGCTATTTATGACTGCTAAGCAGGGATTTTTTTTTTTTTTTTAAGAGCAAACTTTAGCTAGCTGCCCTGAGAGTCTTTCCTTATGTGGATATTCTACAATCCAGAAAACTTAAGTCTTTTGATTTAAAATAATGAAGGCTATCTGGGAAATGATGGAGCTTCAAAATACAGAAGGAAACATAATGCTTATCCTGTTAGTCCAAGGAAGAAGAGCACCTGCAGGTCCCTGCCAGCTCCAGGCTCTGACGCACCTTTGCTTGCCCAAGCCTTATGGTCTCACCAACAGCCCTGGGTCATGTTATCTCTGGTCCTTCTACTCTGTTGTCCCTTCTCCTGTAATGTCTCCATTTTCCCTCTCCCAAGGTACACCAACACACCCTGACCCTCTATCTTCTAGGAGGCTTTCTCTGACTCCTCCTGCACTCACAGGCAGGCCTTTGCTCAGAGTTGCTACCACATTTATGAATTTATACTTTGTGTCATACTCTTCTCCACTTAAGGAAACTCTGTCTTGCAATTTGGGCTGTTATTTCCTGTCAATTAAATTGGTGTCCCCAACAAACCTGAATTTCCTGACCATCTGTGTCATCTACACCCCACCAGGATTAGCTTAATCCTGTCCACATAGCAAGTGCTCAATAAAAAAACTGTTTCTGGAGCTATTCCACATTATGCTGAATGTGAACTTGTACCCTGTTCTTTATGTACATTTCCATGGATCCCATGTGATTTGTATAAATTCAGTATCCACTTAGCTCTACTTTAACAAAACCTACAAAATTGAATTCTTATTGAGATAACTATAGGCAGTGGTTATCCAACATGCTCCTAAAACAGCGTACCTCTGACGGTTCCTAAATTCTGGGAAATGATAGCACATTCTGTACAGAAAGAGATCCATCAAGCTCTGCCAACATCTCACCCATCCTGGGCACACCTTGTTCTGCAAGGAGACACTGTGTTACTAACCCAGCATATACCAGATGATAGCATACAAAATATAATAACAGATATGGAGATCCTTGGTTAAAGCTGGCCCTTAAAAACCAAAGTCACTCTGCATACCTTGCTGATGGAACTATAAAATGGTGAACGAACTTTGGAGAACAGTTGGGCAGTTTCTTAAGAAATCCCACTCCTTGATATCTAGCCAGGAGAAATAAAAGCATCTATTCACTGCAGAATGGGTATGTGACTATTCCTAACAGCATTACTCGTAACAGCCAAAAAGTGGAAACAACCCAAATGTCTACCAACTGATGAATGGATAAGTAAAATGCGGTGTATCAATACAATGGAATATTATTTGAGAATAAAAATATATAATATACCAATATATGCTATAACATCAATGAACCCTGAAAAATTTTTGTTAAGTGAAAGAAGCCAGACACAAACAATAAAGTATTGTATGGTTACATTTGTATTAAATGCCTAGGAAAAGCAAATCCATAGAGACAGAAAGTAGATTGCTCCAAATACCCAACAAAGTAGGTGAGTGACATATACAAATTATACCTCAATTTTTAAAAATTCAATACAAAATCAAAGAACAAAGGTCACTGTTGTACTTTCTTCATGGACTGACTTCCATATGTCCTCCACCTCCAGTTAAGTTTTAGGGGTTTCCTCTAATGGGCTGCAGTCAGTGACATCTACAACTTTACTTCAGAACACTATTTGTGACTAATCACACTTTGGAAATGGGGCTAAATCACTGAATTCATTCATCCATCAAGAAAATATTTTCTGAACTCTTTTTATGTGCCAGGCACTGTGCTGGGTATTTGAAGCAAAATAGGATATGAGAGATGTTATAGTGCAAGGGTGAGGGGACACACAGGTGGTATCTCACTTTGATTGTGTTACCAGAGCTCCTGAAGAAACTCTCAGTGAAGTCTAAAAGGCAAGTATGGAAACAATAATGAGGTAGGGGAAGGAAACAGCTTTCCATGAAGAGGAAACAGCAGGTGCAAAGGTCTAGAAGCAAGAGAGATGGAACATTTGGGGAATGGATGCTGCTCTGTCCAGCTGGTCATAGTGTGAGAGGCAAGGAACAAGAGTTTCAGAAAAGCCTACAGGGGTCATCATGGGAGTCCTGGAAGTATATTAAGGAGCCTGGGTTTTATCCTGAGTGGTAATGGGGTGACATTGAAACATTCTCAGCAAGTGAATAACATATCAGATTTAAGGTTTGCTGTAGATAAGTGGGAGGAGTCGAAACTGGAAGCAAGAAGGCCTGTTAGAGATTATGAGTCTGAGATGAAGCTTCTGTGAAAGAAAAAACTATCTGCTAATATGAGAGTGGCTTGATCCTATATGCATCTATCCATTCTCATTTAGGCCTCAAAATAAAATGCCAAGACCTCCTGCAGCCAACCCAATTAAGATACTTAGGCTAGCCCCTTCTCCTCTAGCTATTTCCTTTGTCTTAAAATTACCCTACTTCATTCCCCTCAGTCTAACTAATCCCTGTGCATTCTTTATGTTTTTATGATTTTCCTCAAAGCTTGCAGAAATTCTCTGCTAACAATTTGAAATCCTCCAGAAAGCTGGGCGCAGTGGCACACACCTATAATCCCAGTACTTGGGAGACTGAGACAGGATTGCAAATTCAAGAACAGCCTCAGCAACATAGCAAGGCCCTCAGCAACTTAATGAAACACTGTCTGAAAATAAAATAGGGCTGGAGGTGTATCTCAGAGGTAGAATATCCCTAGGTTCAATCCCCAGTAGCACAAAAAAAAAAAAAAAAAAAAAAAAAAAAAAAAAAAAAAAGAAAGAAAGAAAAAGAAGTCCTCCAGAAAGCCATCTCTGACAGCACAGCCACACCCTAATCTGAGCTAGTCACCTCTCTCTACTATATGCTCCCTTTGAAATATACTTATTCTTTATACAGCATATATTGCATACCCTTGCAATGTAAGTACCTGTATGTTGGTATGGTTTTATCACAATGATGGAGATGTTTTGTATTTGCACTGTTAAATTTGGTCACCACTAACTACGTGCACTTGAAATATGGCTGGCATGATTAAGAAACTTAATTTTTAGTTTTATTTAATTTCAACTAACTTACATTTAAGTTTCCATAGCCACACATGGCTACTGACTGCTGTATTGGACAGCCTAGCGCTAGACACTATATTCTATAACCCCAGGTACTATATGCTGTCCACTGCTAAAATCCTGACATGTAGAAAGGTATAAGGCCAATAAAAGAAGCTTGATAAATATTTGTGACTGGATGAATAATATACACAGTCTCTGAGTGCCAATATTTTGGGGTATTCATTCATTCATTTAACAAACATTTATCATGTACCCATACATGACAGTTACAGACCAAGTGTCCTGCTTTTGTAGCACTTATGCTTTAATGAGAGAGGCACAAAATAAACTCAAAACTAAAAACAAGAAGATAAGCAATCTCAGAGAAAGAAATCAGTTCTATTTTTAAAAATAAGAATAAATCAAGCTGGGCATGATGGTGCATACCAGTAATTCTAGCACTTGGTAGACTAAGACAGGAGGATCACAGGTTTGAGGCCAGCCTCAGCAACTTGCAAGATACTCAGCAACTTAGCAAAACCCTGTGAAAGAGAGAGAGAGAGAGAGAGAGAGAGAGAGAGAACGAAAGGAAGGAAGGAAGGAAGGAAGGAAGGAAGGAAGGAAGGAAGGAAGGAAGGAAGGAAGGAAGGAAGGAAGATGTAGCTCAGAGGCAGAATAATGCTGGGATCAACCCCCAGTACCAAATAAAAATAATAATAAATAAATCGCGGTAAGGAAATGGTAATAGAGGGAGTGTGTGTGGTCTCAGAGACACTTCATCTCACTAGCAGCAATTCCCAGAGCTTCTGCCACCCCAGCATAGGTTGAATTCTAACACATATCAAACAAAACTCATGATGAAACTTAATGGAACAAACTTTAAAAGAGAGTGGGATAATTGCTCCAAAATAAATTCTGCGCTCTGATCATCTTGTCATAAAAGCTTTCAAGTACGCATTTTTGTGGAGAGGACGCAGCAGCAAAATTGACCCATATTCTGTTTCAAAGCTATTAATGTGTCAAATGGTTAGCCCCAGCAGACAGAGAATTTCTGCAAACTTTGAGGAAAACTGTCTTCTGAATTACTTAGTGTCACAACATGTGTCAGAACCAGTGGCCAATCAAAATCTCCACCTGCAGCAAGTACCTTCTGTTATGCAGTTAAACTCACCCACAGTAACTGAGCATCTCTGCAAGCACCCGGACAGAAACTCACTGATGTCGGCCCTCCCGGAGCTCCCACACCAGAGAAGAACAAGAGGAATCTCACACAAAATAGGAAAGTCAGCGTGGGCAGAGCCCCCTTGGAGCACTTTCTTTCTTTCAGTTTTCATTTAGCTTCCTTAATATTATTTATCCCTGATCATAAATTATCCAAGGATGCTATAACTCTCTGCTAAGACCAAGGTTATTTGGTAATTTCACGTCTTGAATAAGGTGAAAATTTCCACTGAGATTATAAATCGTGCAGCTGGAAAACATGTTAGAATATAAAGTGCATTTTTTTAAGCTGGAAAAAAGTTAGTCTTATATTCAATGGCACATGACTTTTAATAATTACTGATCCAAGGAGAGACTCACCAACAGGCTCACCTGGACTTCAAAAACATGTGCAGACCTCACCTGGTTATGAGATTTCAGTGAGAGTAACAGGACAGTGCTCTGCGCTTTGAAAAGTCCTTTATAGTCATTAGAATAAAAGTGATGGCTCTTCCTACATAGCATGGTTGATCTGTATACAGGTTCACCAAGAGCACAGAAGAGAGGTTAAAAATACAGGCTCATGACAACAAGGACAAAACTTCTCTGAAACCTCCAGCCTCCTCCATGAAGAAGACTTATACAGAAGCAAAAGAAATCTAAGTGGAAAACCTTCCAACCTTACCTCTGAAAGTCTTCAGGTAACTGGTCTATACTTCCACAAGCACAGTCAATGGGCACAGGTTTGACTGTGATGGTGGTGATGGTGTATGTGTGTGTGTGTGTGTGTGTGTGTGTGTGTGTACAGATAAATACAAATACACATGCTCAGTTGGTGGGGAGGTCATTTCTTTTGTTAATCATGATTCCAAGTTTTATGGAGGTGACAAATGGCCTATCATTTATAGTGAAAAAAAATGGCCTTCTTACAACTCCATTAAGAAAAGATCCCTAGATTTTCCAATGCCTTTCATTTTCCAAGCAACAGAAACCCTGGAGCTTCATAATAATGCCCTCTCCTGGGTTTCTGCCATGAAATCATCTTCCTACGATTCAATTTCTATGCAATGAATGTCCCATCATCAGCTTCCATTTCTAATACCTACAAAAAAGCTGTAGACTCTGAAAACATGTCTGTTTAATTTAACCACTTCAAAGTTTCCTCATAACATTGTGTTACCACAAAGTCATGTTCCAGCTTTCAATGTTTGTCTTCTTCAATGGTATGACAATACTTAGTTGGTATTTGCTTGTCTTTAAAAGAAAACTCAGTTGAACTTTTTCAAAATCCTTTTCAAAAATGGTTCTGCAATATAGGGATAGGCATACAAGAATTTAAAAATTAAATGATTCTAATAAAACTCCTAATCCAAATCTAACTCTTATTTTGAGGTTGGACTCCATGTTGCCTGATGTGATGTCCCATTGTGGCCTTGGTAATGTTTGAGAAAATCAAGTCTATATAAATTCATCACACATGCTCAGAAAAGACTGTTTAAAAAAAAAAAAAAAACTTTGACTTTTCTTTCCATTTAAATAGACAGATGCCAGGACAGTTTTTCATCCTTAGTTCTAAATTAATTCCATGCAAGAAGAAAATGTGGGTTGCATTGGCCAATCCGTTGGACTTGGAGACCCTCAGCAGTGGGTCTGGAAAAGGCTGGAGAGAGCCAAGGTTTAGCTGCTGCATGCAAATTCACCAAGATGTATACCTTGTTGCTCTTTGTTTTTAGGTCTAGCCTAATGTCCCTGTGCTTTCCAGTTCATTCAAAATCCATGTGGACTGGGACTAAAGTCTCAGAACTCCCCACACTTTCCTGGTGAGTTTGTTCTTGCTATAGTTGTAGATCTGCAAATATTCATTCTGTATCTGACAAGTGGGGTTGTGGGGGAAGGGGCTGTCACCACAAAAAGAGATGAAGCAGATGAGGAATGTCACATGCATTATATTAAAATCAAAACCCCTCCTCTCTTAAATAGCAAACTGGAATCGATCTGATTTTCACAACAGCATGAGAGAATGAAGACCTCAGTACATTAATAAGTGAACACTCAAAGGGGAAGGGAGCCATGTTAAGGGGATTGCTGCTACCAGGGCCCGTGGTTCTGTACAATGAAAGAGTGAAGAGAACAAAAGAGAGGTCACTTCCAAAGTCCACTCCAGTTTGCTTTTGTCAGCCCCTTCTGTGATCTCTCCCACTCCCACAGAACAATTAAGAGGGGTCTAGAAGTATGAAGTGGGGCACCAAAGAGACTGGTTCATGAGCACAACAGTGATGAACCTGAAACCCTAGCAGTCGGACTTTCGTGCTTCAAAAGAATGTATGCAGGGAAGAACACAGAGCATGGGTATGAACTCATTCACTTGGCTCAGACCCCATACCTGGTTGTAGGCCATTAGCCATAAAAGAATTGTGGCATTAAAAAAAAAAAAGTGTGTGTTCAGTCTTCCCCTCTCCCCCGGGACTACTGCCAGTACATGGTCTCTCACCCTAACTATGGGCAGGCAAGTGACTCCTCCCAATCAGGACAACATCAGCAGAGATTTGTAAGAGTGAAAAACCTCAAGTACATGCACTTAAATACAGTGTGCTGTCCCTGAACAGTCATATGCTTTAATGTATTACCTTTTTGTAAAGAGACCAAGGAACATCATTTGGTTTAAGGACAGGCTATTTGCAGTACCCTTATCTCCCTAGAGTTGCTTCTTTAGAAGACGTGCCTTATCTGCATGTTAAGCTCCCAAAAAGGTGAGGCCAGTAGGCTTTAATTTGCCAGGTATAAGCTCCAGATCAGGGTACCATATGATCCCTTGATAAATGATCCCTTGATAAATGACTCTAACAAAGAGAACTGTTCCATTTTCCGGTCACTTTCAGTTGGTGTCCCAAATCACAATTCAAACAAAATTAAAATAAACAAAGGGATTTCTTCAGAATTAAATTCTGCAGCAGCATGAAATAGTATTTAATAAAAACAACCAAGAGACAATAATGGACTCTTTAAAATTAAAGCAAGATGAAACTTACAAACATATGGGACTTATTTAACATCTGCTATGAGATTGAAAAGCTCATCAAAATGGACTTTTCCTTCTCCTTCTACCTCCGTTAAAATTTACTTTAATTCTGCTCTTAAAAGAAATGGCATAATATGTCTGACGCAGAACCTTTAATCCCTATGACTGGTCCTGTTACCCTTCAGTCTTATCCATCTCAAGTTGCTCAAGCCAAAAAGCCAAATGTTATCCTTAATTTGTCTCATTCCTTCTACTTACCCCATCTTATTAATCAGCAAGTCTTTGATGATATTTGCAAAATCTATCTCAAATCCACCTACATGTACACACCTGCAATACAACCATCATGGTCTAAACCAGAATAGGAAGTATGCAACAGGACTTTGTTATGATGGAGATGTCTTATATACAGGTACCATTCAATATAGTAGAGACTAGCCACATGCTTCTATGGAGCACTTAAAATGTAACTAGTGCAATTGAGAAAAAAAGCGAACTTTTCAATGTTAATTAATTTTGAAGTGAATTTAAACAGTCACATGTGGCTAGTGGATACCCTATTAGACAGCCAAGTCAAAATCATCATCATCTTTCTCATAGTCTCTCGTAACCACTCTTCCTCCCAAAAGCCATACCCCATAGCCTAGCCAAATTGATCTTTCAAAAATATGGATTAGCGCATTGCAGCCCACTCCCTCCTCACCCTATTAAAAAACTCACCTGATTTTATCTTCAGCATAGCACTCAGAACTATCTAAAACAATCCCTCCTGTTACTCTATTATCTTTCTCATCGACAATGTGAGTCCCATGAAAGCCAAAACTGATAATCATTGTATCCCTATGATATGGTTTGGATCTCAAATGTTCCCCCCAAAAAACTCATGTGTTGAGCCAGGCGTGGTGGCGCACGCTTGTAATCCCAGCATTCGGGAGGCTGAGACCGGAGGATCCGGGTTCGAGGCCAGCCTCAGCTACCTAGTGAGGCACTCCGCAACTTAGTGAGACTCGGTTTCAAAATAAAGAATAAAAAATAGGGCTGGGGGTGTAGCTCAGAGGTAGAATGCCCCTGAGTTCAATCCCCAGTACCACAAAAAAAAAAAAAAAAAAA
>PVLC010046945.1:0-11245 GCA_004027655.1 Graphiurus murinus
AACGCAAGAGCTAAGCCAGGCGTGGTGGTGCACACTTGTAATCCCAGCATTTGGGAGGCTGAGACCAGAGGATCCAGATTCGAGGCCAGCCTCAGCTACCTATTGAGGCCCTCCGCAACTTAGTGAGACCCTGTTTCAAAATAAAAATTAAAAAATAGGGCTGGGGCTGTAGCTCAGAGGTAGAATGCCCCCAGGTTCCATCCCCAGTACCACACACACACAAAAAAAAGAACGCAAGAGCTTAAGTTTCTCCTGAGTATTTGCTGGGTAAATGCCTAGGAATGGAATTGCTGGATCTCACGGTTTACAAATGTTCAACATTACAGATAGTCAGCAAATCATCAGAGTTAAGGTTGGGCCATGGAGTCTCAGTCAAGGTGGGGAGTAAAATTGGACCAGTGTGTGGGCAGGGTTGAGAGTTATATAAAAGGCCTAGTGAAGGGGCAGTCAATGGTGAAGCCTGAGGGCAAATGTATGGCCACAGCTGAGGAGAATCTGAAGCTTGGTATCATGGTCAGATACAGAATGACCCCGAAGATCTCATGTGTTCATGTTCAGGGTTGATATAGTAAACCTTGAGGGCTGTAATCTCATCAATGGGTAAGTCCATTGTAGTGGACTCACTGGGTGGTAACAGGTGGGGGGGGATAACTGGAGAAGGTGGGTACCTGAGGTATGGGCTTAGGGACTGCTTTTGATCTCTTGTTTCCCCTTCCATGATGTCAGAGCAGAGCCTTGCTCCCTCCCTCTGCCTCCTGCTGTGTGCCCTCAGCTCTGCAGCGCAGGCCTAACAGACGGAACTCTGGGATTTCCAAATAACTGTGAGCAAATAAATCTTCCTTTCTCTACGTCGTGTGGTCAGTCCTTTTGGATTATGGCAGTGAGAATGCTGATGGAGACACCTGAGGTGGGTTTGGGGGTCGGTCTAAGCCAGGGTTAGATGTCAGGCTGTCACAGTTCACAAAACCTGATCTTTGGTGATATCATCAACCTACACCAGGCCCACAAAATGAAACCCATTCAAGGCCCACAAGGGAGGTGGCTTGGAGGACAAGCCGGGCAGGAGCTCTGCTGTCCTCAGGGATCCAGGCAGAAAGAGAAGGCAGGCACCAGAAAGAAAGCACACCACTACCTTTAATGAGGACCACCCTGTCACACGCACCCCAGGCACTCCAACGGCGCCCTATTGCCTGGATCGATTTTATAGGCACCCGTGGACCTGTTCTGGTTCCTGGCTAGTCCCTCTCCTCACCCCTTCCTCTTCAGCTGCTGCGGTCTCCAGCTCCGAGATGGGTCCCAGGTGTGAACCCACGAGCGGGACGGGAGCCACTCGGCTTCCGGGGGCAGCTTCCCGCCTGGCTGAGGACAGGGAGAACCAGCCTGGCTGGAGGCACCGCTGTCCTCAGAGATGGGCGGGGACCTGGCTCTGGGGGTGCGGACTGCGCCAGGGGACCACCTCCGGAGGCCCAGCGCTGGGAACTCCAAGGCGGGGCCCCAGGTGTCGGGTACTGCTTTGGGGGGCACGCCAGGTCTCTGCACACTGCTTCTGGGCTCTGGAAAGCTGTCCATTCTCCTGGCCCGGTGGAGTGTAAGGAGGCGACTCAGTCCCCGGCCTGCACTCCGAGGGCTCCTGTCCCCTCACCCCCACGCTCGCTCACCCTCGTCCCCAGGGAGGGGGACACTAGAGCCACAGCAGGCTCGGAGAGCTGCTGGCTCCGCACCGCCCTTGTATCTGTACGTCCGCAGGTGGGCGGATGGATCGCGGCTCTGGGCTCCCGCGGGGCCTGGCTTCCCACACGCCCAGGCAGCGGGCAGCGCTCACCGCTGCTTGCGCTCCGCCTGCTGGAGCCGCCGGGAGAGGTCGTCGATGCGCACGTTCTTGAGCTGCAGCAGGTGTTCCAGGCGCCTCACCTTCATCTGCAGGACCTGGGTGGCGGTGCGCAGACTCAAGCCCGCGGCCCTGCCCCTGCCCGCCCCCCAGCCTCCCCAGGGCCCCCTCACCTGCACGGTCTCCTGCGAGGCCAGCAGCTCCTGCTCTTTTTCAGCGATCTGGAGGACGAAGCTTGGGTCGCCCTGCAGCGCCTGGTTATACCCAGGAGGCCGGGGCGCTGGCCGGCCGCCCCTGGGGTAGGAAGCATCTTAGCGGAGCCCTGGACCCCCGCCCCCCCTCCAGTCAGGGCCCGCCCCAGACCTTCACTCTTCTTCTTTGGCTTCCGGCCTTCCCCGCCCCACACCCCACTCCCAGCCTGCGTGGGGAGATCACCAAGCCTGGTGGGTCAGGAGCTCCCTGATGCTTTACCTGAGCTGCCCGCCTCCTTGGGGGTCCGGTGCCCCTTCCCCTCGGGCCTTCTGGGACAAACCTGAGACAAAGGAAGTGTAGAAGAAACCTTGTTAGAGTCCTGTTCTATCTTCCCTGGCCCCACAAAAGATAGGAAGGACAGGAGGAAAACTCCTGGGAGGGAGAGGGGGGAATGGCCCCCTTACCCACATCCATGTAGCCACTGCTGTCCTGAGGAGCCAGCTCCTGAAAACAAGTCCGTGGTCGCTATGAGCCCGGGCACACCCATCCGCACGAAGCCCCCCTGGGCTCTCAGCCAGGCCCTGCTCGCCACCCTCCTCTCAAGGGCTGCCTGGGAAGTTGCCCCACCCCCGCCCCGCCCCCAGCAGCAGCGGGAGAGGCTCCAGCGGGCGGCACCTGTAAGGAGCCGGAGCCCTGCTTCTGGCGCCGCTGCCTCTCCTCCAGGCGCTGCCTCAGCGGGATGAGCACGAGCTCCACCACACCCGGAGCGCACTGCGCGATCTTGCGCATCACGTCGTCCGGGACCGAGAAGTTCAGCTTGTTCAGCACCTTCCTACCGGGCAGACACAGAGGTGGCGGCCTGGGTCCCACGCAAATGGGAAGTGCGGGGCACAGTGGCCGCAGTCCTGAGCGTGCCGCTCGGGGGTGGGGGGGGATGGAAGGGCACGGGCTCTGAGCCCCACGCAGATCCCCTGGGCCTCCCGGGTTGCCTGCCTCCCTAGAGGAGAGCTCCTTGATTTTGTCACCAGATGGCTGCTGTCTGCGTTGGCCCTCCCCATGCTGCCACCAACACAGTCCCCGCTCAGGCAGTTCATACCGTAGGAGGTGAAGGGGCTGGGACGGCCCTTCCTGGGAGCTCAGGGTGGGGGCTAGAGAGCCCCACTCCTGCACCCAGCTATCCCCTTACCTGTTCAGGTGGCCCCAGTTGCTGAGCTTCTGCTGGAGAGAGTTGGCAGGGACGTAATTGTGCATCTCCACCATTTTGGGAAAATAAAACTTGATGACCTCTGCCACCAGGACTGAAGGAGTGGGGGTGAAAGAAGACATGGAAGTGGGGGTCAGGGAGAAGAGATGGGTGGGATGGGAAAGCAGCAGAATGTGGAGCCCAGCACAGAGGTAGAGAAGCAGAACGGGGAAGGATGGTAGGGAGGGAGACAGAGAGAGAGAGATCAGTGATCAGACTAAGATCCCGCTGCATCCATTCCCCATTCAGTCAGGACAGAGAAAAGAGAGTCCTTTGGGAGCCTGGGGCCCCGTCCTAAGAGTTCACGTGAATGCACACACTCATACACACACTCTCTCCAACACCAAAATCCCTAAAGAGAGTCACAGACTCATATGAACAGAAACATGTGATAAGATCTCTACAAACATAGGACAGAATGTGTAGACACACAGGACTAACACATACCAGATGCAGAGGTGCACCTACGGAACACACAAGCACAGAGCCCTGTATGTACACAGCCTCCTCAATCAGACATATACAGAAATGTATACACTGGAATCCCAGGAGACATCCCCGAGACATAGATACCTACATAATCACAAAGAAACATATATGCAAACAAGACTCCCCCACAAGTCAGGCTGTGTCAACACAAGCAAGCTGGGCATGGTGGTGAATGTTTGTAATCCTAGTACTTGGGAGGCTGAGACAGGAGGATCTCAGGTTTTCAGCCAGCCTCAGCTACTTAATGAGGCCCTTCAAAACTTAGTGAGACCCTATTTCAAAATAAAGAAATAAATCCCAGCATTTGGGAGGCTGAGACTGGAGGATCTGGGTTCGAGGCCATCCTCAGCTACCTAGTGAGGCCCTTCACAACTTAGTAAGACACTGTTTCAAAATAAAGAATAAAAAACAGGGATGGGGATATAGCTTGGAGGGAGAATGCCTGAGTTCAATCCCCAGTACCGCAAAATAAACAAATAAATAAATAGGCTAGGGGTGTAGCTTGGAATAAGAATGTCCCCTGGGTTCAATCCCTAGTACTGCAAACACACACACACACACACACACACACACACACACACACAGCAATGAGCCAGCACATACAATGATGCACAAATACATACGCAGACACACATCCTAGTCATTAAAGTCCCTGGAGGGAATCAGAGACACACACAGCACATGCATACAGGACAGAACAAGTGGACATACACATGGTCACATACTGTTCATACACAGATATAAATAGAAAACACACACATGCATACACTTCCATAACTGAAGTCCCAGGAGACAGATCTCTCTCTCTCCAACACCAATAAGATAGTATGCACACAGACCCCTCCCACACGTTCATACAGGACAGAACATGTAGAAATACACAGGAATGCACACCTCCATCACTGAAGTCCCGAGAGAGGTTTCTCTTGGGCCGGGACAGAGGGATGTTGTCTACCCACAGGTACAGCTGGTGCAGCGCCTCGTCGTCCACGCTGCTCGCCATTGGCACCCTCGCAAGGTCAGGCCGTTTCCACCGTGCAGCGTCAAGGCCCAGCCTCAGGATCCCTCAAAAGCCTCCTCTCTCACCACTGCAGGCGTCCAGATCAGCCTCTCTCTTCCTAACCCAGAGACTCCGGTCCCATCTGGGAGCAGCCATATTGTTTTCTGAAACCATGGCAACCACTCCCTACTTGCCTGGGAGCAGAGGCTTCTGGGAGTTGTAGTTTTTTTCGTGTTACCGCCTCCTGGGCCCCAGCTTTGAAAAGGCAGTTAGGTGTCCTTATCTTCCCCTCCTCCCCAAGAAGGAATCACCTCTGTGCCCTCGCCACTTGCGGATCAGCCAGTGAACCACTTCTGGATCTGTCAAAGCCATCCAAGCCCCCAGAACCTTTGGGCCAGCACCCCCAGGGCTGGTCCTCCTTCTGGGCCCTTTAGCTGTCAGTCCTAAAGGAAGGCAGCATTCACGTTTGCCAGCTCTCTCTAAGGCTCATTGCTAATAATGTGCTGCACCTCTGGGTGTAGATAGACTGTGTGACAGCGCTTCCTGGTTGGCTCTCTTCCAAAGTTCTGTGCTCATAGGGCCATTGCCACTCCAGGATCCCAGCCGTCCTGGTGGGGACTTAATATGTAACTCAGACTCCTCGGGGGAGTGCCAGAGTTCAAGGCCAGTACCTTGGGCAGGTCGTTTAGCTTCTTAACCCTATTTTCTCTTTCGTGAAATGGGAACAGGAACAGTTCTCACTGGGTTAATGGGGCGGGGGGACCTTACAAAATAGAAAAATATTAATATTTACAAAAGACCTGTGTTTGTATGGGAACCGGGTAATGGGGTGGGGGTGGTTATAGGCCTAAAAGGAGCAAAAGCTCCTGAAGACATTTCTACACCCCTCGTCTCCCTCTAAAGAGCTATTCTACTATGGACCTGAAATTGATTTCAATAACTGGCTTCATCTCAAAACCCTAGGAGGGCTAGAAACATGGCCTTCTCAGTGCCGGGGTGCAGAGCAGTAGTAAAGGGGTGCTTCTAGGGTCAGTGTGAGGAGGAAGCTTGCTTCTAACAGACTAATGGTGAGACTTTGGGCACATTACTGAACCTCTCTGTGCCTGTTTGTTGTGGTTTTCTCTACCTTATGGGGACTTTGCAAATATCTACAGTGTTTCGTGCCTGGCACACAGTAAGGCCCGATTAGCTTCAGCTGGTGTTATCATTAATGACATTGTCTCATTTCCAGCAAAAGAGGTGTCCTTGTCGGCAGGAGACGCGAGTGATTTGCCTTGTTGGTACTTGAACTGATTGGGGGAGGGCAGTGATGCCAAAGGGGAATCCCAACTCCTACTGTTGTCACTTTGTTTCAAAGCCTTGACCTCCTGGAGGGGAGTGCCAGAAGCGCAGAGAGCCAAGAGCGGGGCCCTCCTCGCTTTAGTCACACGCAGTGGCTCTGCCTGTTAGGAACCACACCCAGGGCAAGCAAGGGACAAAAGATGACCTGGGGGTCCCCCACCCCTAACATTCCAGGGTGCGGAGAGAAGGAACTCGTGGCAAGGGGGTGGGAGGGAACCCGAGGTGAGGTGCCAGCTCCAGGCAGGGTGGGAAAACCGGTTTGGAGCTCAGCGCCGCCTGCCCCTGTGCCTGCCCCGCTCAGGCTCAGGCTGGAAGCGCTGGGGCCCCAGGGCCTCAATGAGGAACAGGGAGGGAGGGCCTGGGCCCTGAGGCAACAGATCCAGCAGAGGGCCTGTCCTCACCTTTGGACTGGGGTGCCCCTGGAGGGCACTGCACAGGGAGCTAGCTAGTAACTCATCCTCAGCCTCCCGGTGGTACAATCTGTTCCCAGCAATTTGACCTTCCTCCTGCCACTGTCAACGCTGGTGGTCACCAGCTTTGGAGATGCCAATCGCTGAAGAGGTTCCCGCTCGGCTGGGCACGGAGGTGTGTCCTATAGTCCCAGGAACTTGGGAGGGTGAGGCAGAAGAATCACTTGCGCCCAAGAGTTCTGAGCAGCCTGGTCAACATTTGAGAGGTCTCATCTCCCAAAAACAAAAAACACTCCCTCTCAAGGCACCAAAGGAACCCAAGGTTACCTCATAGCCCCTCCAAACTCCAGGATGGCCCACAGGTCCATGTCCCAACTCCAAGGGTCTTCTTTAGCCCGCCTTGGGAGGCCGTGTCCTCAGGTGCCTAGTGCCTGACTTGGCCCAACGAACTGTTGGCTCCCTCCCTCCTGGCCCAGCCGAGTGGTCCTGAGCGTCTCTAACCCCGAGGCAGTGCAAGGCTACGCTTCCCCAGGTCTAATGGGCACACAGAAGGCTTCTTCCTCCTCAGGTCTCTGAAACATCTAGACATGGATGTTGAGGGCTCCCTCTGTCCCGCACCCCAATCGGGGCCACCCTCTCAACTCTTGCTTCCAATTCCCACCAGAGTAAGGACCAAAGGGAACCTGGAGAGGACGTGTCCCCCAAGACAGACGCAAGCCCAGACCATGAAGGATGCAGCCTTGGCTGTTAAAACGTTCACCCCCACAAAAGGGGAGTGGACAGATTTATTGAATTCAAACTGGGAAAGGAGCAGCTGGATGGCTGGCCTCTGGGCCCAGCCCCAGGCCCCTCTGCCCAGGATGGGGCCCTGCCAGAGAGGATGAGAGGCACGGGGCCGGCAGCTACCCGCAAGGGAGGTGCCCCTTGTAACTCCCCTGGAGGGCCTCTTGGAAACCTCCATTCTTGAAAGAAAACCAAGGGCCAAAGTCACATGGACTGGGCCAAAAGAAGGGATTAGGGAGGTGGAAAGCAGGCAGAGGCAGGCTCGGAGCCTGCGTGAGTTAAGACTGTGCTTCTGAGGCGGCCCAGGGGTGGGGTGGGGCTGCCAGCCTTGTGGGGGGTCCAGGCTGGACCTTTTTCTGGAGCCCTTCCCAGAATGGCTTTGGGGTCCCCCCACCAAAGACCTGGTGTGGACGGCAGGGGGGAGAGGCACTCTCCGGCCGGGTGCTTCCAGGGCTCGTCCCTGGCTGCTGTGGTTTAGTCCACTGGTGGCACGGCGTGGTAGCACCGGACAGCTCCCCACCCACCCCACCTGGTCCCCGGAGCCCAGGGACAAATGGGGAGGAAGGGACTCTGAGAAAGAGGCAACAGGCAGGCAGTGAGGCACAGCTCAGCCCCCGGGCCCGTCTCGGGGCCGGGGGAAGCGATACTAAAGGCCCTGGGGCTCCCCCTCTGGCTCCATCCACCGTGGCTGCCCAGAGAGTTCTCCGCCCTGGGCTGGTGCTGCCCATCTGGGTCAGGGGCACGGCCGTGCCCGGTCGCTCAGCTTTGATGTCCGAGACCCCGGACTCCCGCCTGCCTGGCGTGGTTCTTCCTGGTCACATGGACCAGATCGTGTTCCAAGTGGAGGATGTGACTCTGCACACGGTCGTCAATGGGGAAGGAGGTCAGGTACCTCTTGACCATGGCGAAGTAAGCCATGGCCTCCCCGAAGCTGGGTACGGGAACCTCGTCACCATCCTCCTCATCGTCTTCATCATCCTCATCGTCCTCATCCTCGTCTTCATCCTCCTCCTCCTCCTCCTCACTGTCCGACTCAGAGTCCTCCCCACCTTCCAGAAAATGGAGGGTAGGGCACTGGGCCTCCTCCTGGGCACCGTAACCCCCGAAACTGCCACTGGCCCCCACTACCCCCTGGGCCCAGTCCTCGGCCTCCAAGCCCTCAGAGGAGCTCTCCTCCTCCTCCTCTTCCTCCTCTTCATCACTGTCATCAACGTCACCCTCCTCCTCCACTTCCTCTTCCTCCCCCAACTCCTCTCCTTCTCCCCCTTCCTCCTCCTCCTCCCCTTCTTCTTCTTCTTCTTCCTCCTCTTCCTCCTCCTCCCCTTCACCCTCCTCTTCTTCTTCCTCCTCCTCCTCTTCTTCTTCCTCCTCCTCTTCTTCCTCTCCCTCACTCTTGAGAGAAGTGGTGATGGTGGCATTTGGGCCCCCCCCAAAGCCGGCTTCTCGAAAGCAGGTGGCTATGTCTGACGGTTCCACCGCCTGCCAGGCGGCAGCCACGAAGTGCAGGGCCTCCATGAGGCCCAGCTGCAGGCCGGAGCGATCCTGGCCCTCCAGGGCGGCCATGGCCTTCAGCAGCATAGCCTGGCGGTAGTGGCCCTTCACCTGCTGGACCACGCCCCGCTCCAAGGGATGCACGGTGCCCGGAGGGAAGAAGGCCAGCTGCACGTGCCGCAGGCCGGAGGTGTCCAGAGACTGGGCGGCCAAGCGGCCAGCCAGCAGCAGGACCCGGCGAGACTCTGCAGCCATCCGGGCGTCCAGGGCCTTCAAGTACTTGGCGAGGGCCTGGGTGGTGACACCGCCCTTCGAGTTGGCGGTGTAGTCGCAGGGCAGGCCGCCTTGGCTTGCACGGGGCTTGGCTGACTTGCCGGCCACCAAAGGGGGCAGCTTCTCGCTGCCGTCCGCGTTGGCGCACAGCAAGACGCTCAGGCGCTGGGTGGCCTGTCGCGCCCTTCCGTCGCCTCCACACAGCCCGGCGGCCTGCTCGGGCAGAAAGTCGTACCACAGACTGGTCTCGGTGGCGCTGAACACGTCCTGCGAGGCATAGCCCTCGGCCACCGACGGCGGCTGCTCCTCCCGGGCGCGCCAGCCCGGCGTGCTCCCGCCGCCGCCCTCGGAGGGCACGGCGGCCGGGCTGGCAGGTGCGGCCGGGGCCCGGGGGGCGGCGTTGCGGCCGCGGGCGCGGGCCACGCCGCTGCAGGACACCACGCCATGGCGCCGGCGGAAGCGGTCCAGCCAGCCGTTGGAGGCCGTGAAGTCGTCCATGCCCAGCTCCTCGGCGATGCGCAGCGCCTTCTCCTTGAGAATGATGCCCTTGACCGGCAGGCCGGCGGCGCGGATCTGCTGGAACCAGGCGATGAGCAGCCCCTCGAGCTTGTCGTAGGGGGACAGCTTGTTGGTCTTGCGGCAGGTGGAGGCCACCCCGTACTTGCGCTCCGACGCCAGGATGGCGCGCTTGTTCTTCAGGATGGTGCTGAGCGTGGACGGCGGGATGTTGAAGCGCCGCGCGATCTCGCCCTTGCGCAGGTCCGGGTTCTCCTCCACCTCCTGGATGATCCGCGACTTCTCCCGGAACGTCAGCTGCCGCCGCTTGGGGCCCATCCCGGCGCGCCCCCCGCCCCGGGGCCCGGCACCGCCGCCGCCGCCCGGGGCGGGGGGCACCTGGCGGCCTCGCCGCGCCCCCGCCCGAGACAAAGCGGCTCCGGGGCGGCGGGCGGGCGGCGGCCCGGCCGGGCCGGGGGCACCTCCGGGGCGGCGCCGGGGGCGGGCGGCGGCGGCGGGCGCGGGCGAGGGCGCCGGGCGGCGCGGGCGCGGGAGGCAGGAAGTGCCGCGGCCGGAGCTGCGAGCGCGGCGAGCGGGGCGGAGCAGGAGCGGGATCTCGCGGGAAGCGCGGGGACGGCGGCGCCGCCTCCCGGTCCTCCGCGCCCACCCCTTCCCGCCGCGCCGGGCCGGCCACCGGGGGCGCTGCGGCCTGCGGGAGCGGCGAGGCGCGGGCCGGGGCGCCCCGGAGCGCCGCCCCTGCACCGAGGGCAGAGCCTTTGCTGCAGAAGGAGAGCAGCCACCTTCCTTCGGTGCTTTTCTTTAGGGTTTAAGGTACAGGCAGCTCACATTGATTGCAGAAACTGAAAGGTAGCCGGCAGGTGAAAGTCGCCTTTCGCACGAGCACCTGGAGACGTGCGCAGGTAACATTTTGATACAGTTCCTTCCAGTCTTTTCTCTAGGCAGTTTTCCGATTAAAGTGGATTATGAAAAACTGGCAGCAGGCGGTATAGACTGCATAACCTGGCATCTCCTGCTGTCTGAAAACCTGGCGCCGAGTGATGACAATTTTATCATAGAGGCAAATGTCATTGCCAACATGCTTTTTAATGGATGCATATTGTTCCAGAGAGGGATGAACACTAATCCGTGTAGCCTGTTGTTACACATTAACGTTATTTGTATGGCCAACAGCAAAGTTTTAAATCTGTTTGGTGATACTAATGACATTCTAAAAGTTCTAGTAGTCCCACAATCTATAGATGAACACTGATAACGGCTTAGTGTGTCACTCTTTGGGCTGTTCCACGGATATAACCATAAATGCATGTGTTTGCACCTATGGAAGCAAAGTCTTGAATATACATGCGCATTTATACACTTACTACACATATGTCCCTGAAACCTCCTCCTCTGGCACTCAATACATAAAAGTGGGATTACAAGCGTGCGCCACCACGCCCGGCTTCCTAATTTTTATTCTTTATTTTGAAAAAGGGTCTCACTAGCCGGGCGTGGTGGCGCACGCTTGTAATCCCAGCATTCGGGAGGCTGAGACCGGAGGATCCGGGTTCGCGGCCAGCCTCAGCTACCTAGTGAGGCACTCCGCAACTTAGTGAGACTTGGTTTCAAAATAAAGAATAAAAAATAGGGCTGGGGGTATAGCTCGGAGGTAGAATGCCTCTGAGTTCAATCCCCAGTAC
>PVLC010046946.1:0-11249 GCA_004027655.1 Graphiurus murinus
TCATGGATGGAGAGGGGATGATTAATGGGTGACTTCTTATCTGAAATAATGACAACAAGAAGTCAATGAAATGATGCTTTAATGTATGAAAATAAAAATATAAACTGTCAACCAAAAGTTCTATAGATCCCAAAGCTATCTTTCAAAATAAAATGAGAAATAAAACTCCTAGACCAGAAAGAGAGTTTTTAGCAGATACGCTGTGTAAGAAAAGGAAGTCCTTCCGGCTGAAAGAAAATATAACCCCAGGAAGAAAGAGTGACAAAGAAAATGGTTAACATGACTCAATGTAAATTATTGCACACATGAAAACATATGTGCATTCTTAATTTCTTTCAAACACTTGATTGTTGAAAGCAAAAATCATAGCATTGTATTGTCTGGTTTACTAAAGATGTAGGGGACTTCTATTTCTGGCAAGATGGAGTAGATCAACTTTCCCTGGCCCTCTTGAGAAGTAACTAAACACCCTAGACATTATAGATAAAACATAAGGAAACTTCTGACAAGAGGAGAGAGAGAACACCAGGAAGATGCTCTGGGATTCCACGAAGGAAATGGAGTTGAGTCTTCTGGGTTCCCCTTTAGTCTTATATAGCCCAGATTTGGCACCTAAGAAACTGGCAACCTGGAAATGCCAATGTGCTCAAATAAAATCATCCCCCCAAAAGTATGCTTTCTCTAGCCAAAGGATGAGTGAGGTGAGGAGCAACTTAGAAACAAAGAAAACTTTTAGACAAGAATCTTGGCACAGTAGCCAAATCCCTCAGAAATAGCAACAGCCCCAACTCTACCCTTGATATCAAAGACCAGGGGGGAAAATGCCTTCTACCCTTGGGGGGTTTTAAGAAGGCACATCAGCGCTTCCACTGGGGTGGCGCCAAAGAAGGGTAAGCAAAGGATGAGGACTTTTATCCGTGTGAGGCCGTCCTGAGGCATCCCATCCCATAGCGTCCAGAGCCCACATGGAGAACCCAAATTTCCATCCTTGCCCATGGTCCATGACTTACCCTGCCTTTGCATACTGAGGTGGGATCAGGACGACAAGCCCATCCTCGAGAGGGACATGGGAAGAAGTAACAAAGCACCCCTGGCCCTTTCAGAGGGCCAGCAGAGAGCCTGAACTCCTGTCCTGCCCACTAGCTGTGAGGTCCCTCCGTGCCTGGGATCAACAGAGGCTGAGTGGGAAACTGGGCTTCCATCCCACCTGCCAGCAATGAGGCCATGTCTCTTGTCCCCCAGCGGAGAGCTTCCCACACTAGCTCTTCAATAAAAAAAACCACCCATCATACCAAGAAACAAGAAAGTAACAACTTGAATGGGAAAAGATAATCAACAGATGCTACAACAAGATTTCATAGATTTTAGGACTTGGGAATTAGCTGATGAGGATTTTAACACAGCCAAAATGGAAACGATTCAAGGATGCTCAAAACAAATGAAAAAGAGAAAGTGCCGTGATCTAAATGTGTCTCCCAAAGCTCATGTGTTGGAAACTCAGTCCCCAGCACAACAGTGGCGGAAGGTGGGGCTTAGGCCATGAGGGCTCCACTTCCTGAATGGATTGATCTGCGAACTTCAGAGCAAAAGTCCTTCAGTAATTAAGGGGAAGTTAGTATTCTGAGATGTAGAAGAACTAAGATAACTTGTCAACAGCTGACCTACCCTGAAGAATGGCTAAAGGAGATTCTCTAAGCATAAAGGAAATGATTAAAATTTAAACATCCTCGGATACCAGAAGAGAAGGAAAAATAACAGAGAGTAAAAACATAAGTAAACACCATAGACTTTCCTTTTCCTCTTGAATTTTCTAAATTGTGTTTGACAGAGCAAAATGTATAGTACTGTCTTATGTAGTTCTCAATGTCTGTAGAAGAAATAGCTATAATAATTATAAAAATGAAAGGGTAAAGGGATATATAAAGATCTAATTTCCCAAACCCTACTTGAACTAGCAAAACAATGGCACTGGGAGACTGTGATAGCCCACTTCTAAAGCTACTGATGAATGGTTACAAAACTGTGGCATATAGACACAATGGAAGTTTGCTCATGCATAAAGACAAATAAAATTATGTCATTTGCAGGAAAATGGGTGGAACTAGAGGATATTAGACTAAATGAGATTAGCCAGTCTCAGAAAGTGAAGGGTCATATGGGTTTCTTTGTTGTTTTGTTTGTTTGTTTGTTTTTTGCAGTACTGGGGATTGAACCCAGGGGCACTCCACCTCCAAGCTACATCCCCAGCCCTATTTTTTATTCTTTATTTTGAAGCAGGGTCTCACTAAATTGCAGAGAGCCTCACTAAGTAGCTGAGGCTGGCCACCAACTGGATCCTCCGATCTCAGCCTCCTAAGTACTGGGATGACAAGTATGTGCTACCACGCCTGGCTTCATATGTTTCTTTCATATGTGGAAGCTAGAAAGAAACCAGGAAACAAAAGAGACTTCAAAGAAATGAGGAGAGAGACCAGTAGAATAGTGGAAGGAGGTTTGGGAAGGAGTTGGGGTGGAGAGGGGCGAGACTTAATGAAGGAATCCGTTCAGACACTCCGATGTGCATTTGTGAAGCTGTCGATACCGATTTAAATATCATGAATGGGGAGGGGAGGGAGCTTGGCGGGATCTGGAGGGAAACGTTGTACCACATGCTGTGTCTACGTATGTTTCTATCACACTAAACCTCAGTAGGATGTATGGCCACAATGCATCAATAAAAATGTATCTTAAAAAGAGATATACTCAAGAAACACTATAAATATGTGTCTATGAAGTCTTTGAAAATAAAGCACAAATGAGGGGCAAGGAAAGGGAGCAATATGGCAATAGGTTTTTGTACTTTGCCAGATTCACAGCCTTATTATTATGAAGTACAGTGTGACGAGTTAAAGATGAATATTGTGATATGTAGAATAACCACTAAGATAAGATATATAGTCAAGAAAATTAAAAGAGAGTCAGATGCAGTGGTACATACCTGTAATCCTAGTACTTAGGAGGCTGAAAGAGGAGGATTGCAGGTTTGAGGCCAGACTCTGCAACGTAGCAAGACCTTAGCAATTTAGTGAGACCCTGTTCCAAAATAAAAAATAAATAAATAAAAAGGACTGGGGATGTGTCTTTAAGATAGAATGCCCCCGGGTTTAATCCCCAGAACCATAAGAGGGGAAAAAAAGAGAGAAAGAGAAATAAAAATGATATAGTTGAAAATTGCTTAAAATAACAGAAGGCAGGAAAAAAGGAACAGAATAACAACAACAACAACAAGATACTTGAGTCATAAAAAGTATAAGTTGTAAAATAGCAGGCATAAGCCAAATCATGAAAATAATTATATAAAATGTGAGTGGACCAGCTGCTCCAATTGAAAGGTAGAGAGTGTTAAACTGGATAAAAATAATAATCTAAGTGAAATGCTGACTGTAAAATATCCACTTTAGATACAAAGATACAAATAAATTGCATATAAGTGGATGGAAAAGAAAATACCGAGTGAGCAGTAACCTTCAGAGAGCTGGAGTGGCCATGATCTTAGACAAAATAGATTTTCCGATGAAATAAACCATAAAACTCTAGAACCAAAGTGGAAAATTTTGCAATCATAAGAAAGTCAACACATCAGGAGAGAAGAGTTATAAACAAACCTGTACTTAGAAACAGAGCTTTAAGATAATGAGGCAAAGGCGGACAGAATTGAGGAGAATAATAGACAGCTTCGCAATTATACTTGAATTTAACATAATTGTCTAAAATAATCTTTGCTTGGTAAATGATATGACAAATAAAATAAATACACAGAAAGTTTGGAAGGCTACATAAGACTTGAAGAACGCTATTAAGCAACTTGTCTTAACTACCACATATAGAACAGTTCACCCAGCAGTAGTGAGACAGACTGTTTTCAAGTATAATTGGAATGTTCTCCAGGATGGGTCAGATGCTAGGCATTAGAAATGTTCTCAATAAATTAAAAATGATGTAAAGTACGCTCTCTGACTGCAATTATTTAAATTAGAAATTCAACAACAGGAAGAAATTAGAAAAATACTCAAATACTTGGAAATTAAGCATCACATTTCTAAATAACCCACAGGCCAAGGAAGTAATAAAAAGAAAGAACTAAAGAGTATATCAAACAAAATTTAAATGAAAATATGACATTAAATTTTATTTGATTTATCTAAAGCAATATTTAGAGGATTTTTTTTTTTTTGCTTTAAAATCTTACATTAGAGCTAGGTAGAGTAGTATACACCTATACTTGTAAGGCTGAGACAGAAGGATCACAAATTCAAAGGTGGCCTCAGCAACTTAGCTAGACCCTCTTTCAAAAAAAACCTGTTTAAACAGTTGGGAGTGTAGTAGCTTGGAGATAGAATGCCCCTGGGTTCAATCCCCACTACCAAAAAAATAAAATCTTACATTAGAAATGAAGAAGATTTAACAAAATCAGGAATGAAAGAGGGGACATTGCTGCAGAACTCCAGAAAGTAAAAACATTACAAAAGAATACTAGGAACAATCTTATTGTCAAAAATTTAAAAATTTATATGAAATGTACAAATTCCTAGAAAAACAAAAAATATCCAAATTAAGAGAGGAAAAAGAAAAAAAAAGTCTCAATAGACATATTCTAAGGAATTGAATTTGTAATATTAAATCTTCCTCACAAAAAGCCAGCATGACTACCCTGGTGAATTTATCAAGCATCTAAGAAAAATTAATCTTCAACCCTTGACTAAATCTTTCAGAAACTAAAAGAGTATAAAATGCTTTCTAATTCAATTTGTGAAAATAGCGTTCCCCTGATATCAAAACTAACAAAGACACCATAAGAAACTACAACTGCAGGCCATTATCTCTCATGAATATTCATGCCACACTTCTTATCAAAATATTACCAAAATAACTTAAGAAACAAATGAAAATGAACTAAGTGATAAGTGAATAGAGTTTACCCCAGAAATATAAAGTTGGTTTGACATCCAAAAGTCAATTGAAGTAATATGGCATATTAAGAAAATAAATGGAGGAAAAAGACCATCTTAATAGATGTAACAAATCACTTTACAAAGCATAATACACATTTATGACAATAGTTTTCATCCAATGAAGAATAAAAGGGAACTTTCTCAATCTTAATAAACTACATCAATGAAAAACCTGTATCTTATGATGAAAAACTGAATGCTTTTCCTCTAAGGTTGGAAAGAACATCTGCTGATGCAGTACTGTGCTGGGGGGTTTAGTCAATACAACAAGCTAAGAAAAGAAAATTAAAGGTATATACTTTGGGAAGGAGAAAAATGTTTCTTTTCGCAGATGTCATGATCTTTTATATAGAAAATACCACAAATCTGTATAGTTACTACTAAAATTAACAAGCAAGCTTAGCAAGGTCATATGAGCTCAATCCATAAAACATCACAGAATCTCTTAACTATCAATAAACAATCTGAAGATAAAATTTTAAAAATTTACTTCCAAAAGCATTAAAAAATACTTAGGAATAAAGTTACCAAGGGAAATGTGAAAACTTTACTATGAGAACTACATAAACTTGGTAATAGAAACTAAAGCAGACATAAATTAATGGAGAAATATATCATGCTCATGGACTTGAAGACTGAACATCTATAGGGATTGATGTTTTCTCCAAAATGACGTATAGATTCAATGACATTTTTCTTAAAATCCCAGCAGGCTTTTTTTTTTTTTTTTTTTTTTTTTTGCGGTACTGGGGATTGAACTCAGGGGCATTCTACCTCCGAGCTACACCCCTAGCCCTATTTTTGATTCTTTATTTTGAAACCAGGTCTCACTAAGTTGCGGAGTGCCTCACTAGGTAGCTGAGGCTGGCCGCGAACCCGGATCCTCCGGTCTCAGCCTCCCGAATGCTGGGATTACAAGTGTGCGCCACCACGCCTGACCCAGGAGGCTTTTTAACAGATATTCTCAACCTGATCCTAAAATTCATATGGAAATACAAAAAAAAAAATCTAGAATAGCCAAAATAATTTTTTAAAAGAAGAACAAAGTTGGGGAAAATTTAAAATATCTGATTTCAAATTTTACTGAAAAGCTTCAGTAATCAAGACAGTTATATATTGCTGTAAAGATAGACATACAGATCAAAGGGGAAAAAATTAACTCATATATTTATGGTTAAATGGTTTGGCAAATGTCCCAAGACTACACAGGAAAGAAAAGATAACTGAAATTTTAAAAATAGCATTTAAAATAGCATAACTTAGCAAAACGCCTAGGATCTGTATACTAAAAACAATGAGAAACCTCAGAAAGATTAAAGAAGGCTTGGATCAATGGAAAGAGACACTAACTCACGGGTTAGAAGGTTCAAAATTGTTGACTTATCATTTTTTCCACAAATTGATCTGTAGATTCAACACAACCACAATCAAAATGTAAAAGGCTTTGTTTGTCGAACCTGATAAAGTGATTCTAATACGACCAAAATAATTTTTAAAGGAGTAAATTTGGATGACCCATGCCACTTAATGTTGACACTTTATAATAAGTGTTGACAGTGTGGTGATAACATAAAAGTAAGCAAATACAGCAATGCAAAAGAAGGGAAAAACCTAAGTAGACCTGCGCATATGCGATGAGACTGATGTTTACCGAAGGTTCCCAGGCCATCCAATGGAGGAATGGATGGTCTCTAATTAGTGCTGGTACAATTAAATGTTCATGTGCAACAACACACAAGAAAGTCTCTCAACCTTTATCTCAATGGGATCACTTTAAATGGACCACAGACCTAAATAAAAAGTGCTATAAAAATTTCTAGGAGAAACCATAGAAAATCTTTGTGATTCCTTAAATTACACAAAATCTTTGTACATTTCTTAAATATGACACAACTAGCAGAGAGGAAAAAAAAATAAGTTTCATTGTTAGGAAAATTAAAAAGGAAGCCACAGGCTAGGAAAAGATAATTGTGAAACATATTTTTGAAAACAGACTTGTATCCAGAATATGCAAACAGCTCTCATAATCCAATTATTATAAGACAAACAATTTTATTGTTTGGGCAAACCCAAAAGCAGGCAAACACTTGAAAGGACACTTCACGAAAGAAGGTAAATGGATGACCGACAAGCGCTTGAAAAGATGGTAGAAACCATTATTAATTAGGAATGTCAAATTGAAACCACAAAGAACTGCCGCTACACATCGGCTAGATGTGGATTGTGGATCGTGCTTGAATGGCTCAAATAAAAAAGACTGACTATACTAAGTGTTGACGGGGTGAGGGAGCAAACGGAGCTCTTACATATTACTGGTTAAAAGGAAAAAGTATCAAGGCACTTTGGAAAAAACTTTGGTTCTTTTTTGAAAGTTAAACACACACTTACCATATGGCCCATAAATTCCACTCATCGGCTTTTGCCCAGAAGAAAGGAAAACATATGTCCACACAGAGATATGCATGACTCTTCATAGCAGCATTATTCATGACCAACAAAAACTAAAAAGAACCCAAATATTTATCACACACATGGTGGATTTTTTTTTAAAGTGGTATATCCACACAACAGACATCTCCCTGAAATAAAAAGGAACATGCTAGATGTGGTGGTGCTTGCCTATAATCCCAGTACCTGGGAGGCTGAGACAGGAGGATCGAAGGTTTGAGGATAGCTTCAGCAAGAGAATCTCAGCAACCTAGCGAGACCCTGTTTCAAAAAAATTAAAAAATAAAATTGGGCTGGGGGTGTGGCTCGGAGGTAGAAGGCCCCTGAGTTCAATCCCCAGTGCCACAGGAAACAAATAAACCAAAAAAAAGGAACATATTTTTAATACACGTGGTAACAGGAAGTACAAATGAAAGAAGCCAGACAGAAAACACTACACTCTTCACTATTCCAATTCTATGAAGTTCTAGAAAAACCAAAACTGCAGTGAACATGTTGCAGGAGAGAGCTCCCCACAAGCCTAGTCTCAGAGACAAAAGAACACTCCCGAGGCCAAAAGTAGGATAAGCAGTTCTTCCTTTAATCAGCGGCTGATGACCCAGGTTGGGCATTTTCCCACTCTCTGAGCCCCGAACCAAGACATTCCAACCCTTTATTACAGTTGGTCACTTAACTTTGAGAAAAAGGGAAAATATGAGAATTATTACATTTTCACCTAGCAGGAGCAAGATACCAAAAGTAGAAAGAGCGCGTTAACTCCAGGCTCTGTCTCAAGGCCTGACCGGGCTGGTGCCGCCTTGTTTAGGTTTAGAGATGACCCCTGCTCCTGTCTCTGGCATGCATAAGGGAGGGGCTGGCCTCACTGATTTGCAATCTCTCTCTGTTTACCTTCTCTGCTAATTGTCAGCACACTGGCAGCTAGGGGAGGGAGCGGGGAATTCCTATTTTTTCTATTCTAAGTCTAAATTCTTAACTAATATTTCCATGGCTTTGACTCTTCTTTCCCATTTCAAACAAAAGCCGGTCAGCGGTGACCAGGGTCCAGGCCATTAGGAAGAGGCTGAGTCTCAAAGAGGGAGAGGAGGAACATGAGGAAGGGCAGGACGATTTTCTATCACAATTGTGATTTTAAGCCGGGAGTGGTGGTGCACGCGTGTAATCCCAGCATTCGGGAGGCTGAGACCGGAGGAACAGGGTTCACAGCCAGCCTCAGCTACCTAGTGAGGCCCTCTGCAACTTAGTGAGACCCAGTTTCAAAATAAAGAATAAAAAATAGGGCTGGGGGATGTAGCTCGGAGGTAGAATGCCCCTGAGTTCAATCCCCAGTACCGCAAAAAAATAAAAGAAAAAAGAACAATTGTGATTTTACACAAATACATATTCTTTCAAAAATCACCAAATGACTTCCTCTCAAGAAAGAACTGTGTTTCATGTACAATTACACTGAAAAAGAGTTTGCAGAAATAACTTCTAGCTTGAGTTCTGCAGGCAGGCCAACAGGGAGATGGCTCTGAGCTTCCTTTCCCTCCCCCCAGTTCCCAGCCCCTCCGGTTTCTTCTGTCACTGGTTGCCCAGAAGTGCCATCCACAGCTGGTGTGTATAGTTAGTCCTGACTTTGTTGGAAGCAGGGGTCTTGTCGGGCACAATCTACTTGGCCATTGCTAGAAAATGGAATTTGGCACTCTGCTGTGTTCTTATCTAGCCTGGCCTCGGTCACTACTATAGAGTATCTCTGTTTCTACTTGCGTGATATTTTCAACATTAAGGTCTAGGAAGACCTTTATAAAAGTGTTACCTTAGATTTATTTTGATTCCTATATGCCCATGCTAATACATTTTTGTCTCTTTGTCTTCAAGCTTTAGACATCCTTTTTTTTTTTTATTTTAAGCACATCTCCTGGAAACAATTTATTACTCACTCCCCATCCCCCTTTTAAGGTGAATATGAATGACTCTTGTAATTGATTCAACCAGTTTACATTCCCTGTAATTACGGCTACAATCAGATTTATTTCAGCTGTTTTATTCCATTACTTTCTCTTTAACTTTCATTTGGCTTTCTCTTTCTGACTATTAGAAAATGGAATTTTTTTCAGCTGTTTGACAGTTATGCATTTCATTTTTATTTTAATGGTGGTTGGGTCAAACTTACTCTGACCCCAAATTAAACCTATCTATCTGTGGCTCCATTCTGCAGCCCCTCTGGAAATCACGTGGACATCATTCAGAGTTTTAATTGCGGATTCTCGCAGGTTTGCCTTTCAGTTTCTTTGGGGTATGGTTCACCGTGAGTTTGGACCACTGTGAGCTGCCCCAGGCTACTTCACTCTCACCATTTCTCTGTTCACCATCCTCCTGAAGTCTCTTCTGTTCTGAGTGACATTTTCCCCACACAGAAGGGCCACACAACCTTCCGCTGCCCTGAAGATTTCTCAAAACCAGATAAGCCCATTGTTACAGTCAGGTACAAAATGTCCCCTAAAGAGCTCATTCATTAATGTCTGGAGCTGAAGTCATTGAGTCTTGAGGGTTGTAATCCCAGCGGTGGGTAAACCTATTGTAATGGATTCACTGGGTGGTGACCCGGCCATGGGGATTATATCAATGGTTCCCCCTCCCTCTGCTCTGGCTCTTACTTCCAGCCTCCCTATTGTGAGGAGCGCAACCCATGTGCTTTCCCTCTCTCTACCTCCCGCCACCATGCCCTGAGATCCGTGGGCCCCGGCCTCATGTGTGCTGAACCCAAAACCATAAGAAAAGAAATCTTTTTCCTCTAAGTTACATGGTCAAGTCTTTAGATTAGGGTTGTGAGAATCCTGACCAGAACAGAAAGTAGTACCAGGGAAGAGAGGTTGCTGCTGAATCTAAGTCTGACTGTGTGAATTGTGACTCTTTGGAACTGGTTTGTGAGAGGAAGTTGGAAGGGCCAGACTGTGGCTAGCAAGGCAGATGGTAGAGAGGGTGAAGAGGCATCCGCCTGGGGCCCGTGGGGACCCACAGTCAGTGATCTGATCGGGGTGCATTTCTGAGTGTGTGCTCCGACGTCTGGGCAGGTGGGGAGCTGTGGTTTTAAGCCCCACCATTTGGACGCATGATGAACATCGCTGAACACTTATTAAATGGAGCGGTGAGCCAGAGGGCCACGTCCCAAGCCCTGTCTCCTGTTTCTAAAGAGGCGCTTCAGTCACTGCTGCGACTCCAAAACACTGATGTCCACAACTTGGAGGAAGGAGATTTATGTGCTCACAGTCCAGGGTCTCCATCCACATCGGGCTGGGTGACGTTTGGGGAGCTCAGGCATGGCATGGGGAGCAGAGAGAGGGAGAGCGCCGGGGTTCTGCTCTCACATCAGGGAGTCTGGATGCAGAGAAAGAGCCAGGGGAGGGGGAACCATATCCAATCCCCAAGGCCACCCCCAGGGCCCCCTCCACAGCAGCCAAGCTCCACTCCAGCATGGCTGCCTGGTCCCCATGAGGCCTTGGGGGCCCTTCTAAATATGAGCCCTAACAGGAGGGTTTGAGAGACTTCTGGTTCCCGAGGAGATGGTGAATGGAAGGGCTGCTGGCTCCTCCACCCCTGAACCAAACACTGGAAGGGAAGTTGGACCCATCATTCTCTGGTGCCGGAGCGTGGAGTGCTCTGGACTTTCCCCCACAGCCTCTGGTCCTCCTGTGCCTCTCCACTCTCCTTTGCCTGCTCTGCACACCTCGGGCCAACCAAGCACTTCCACTGCTGGTGGCTGGGTGCCCTTCATGGGAAGAGGAGGAGGAGGAGGAGGAGGAGGAGGAGGAGGAGGAGGAGGAGGAGGAG
>PVLC010046947.1:0-11261 GCA_004027655.1 Graphiurus murinus
TTTCCCCTACCTGAGAATCCCTGCTATCCCCTGGCAGATGGCGGTCTGCTGTGTTTCTCCCAGGACTTCATCACAAAATCATCCACTCCTGCTGGTTGTTTCTTTTACCTCTCTTCTCTCTTTCCAACAGTCAGTCTCCTTGCTTTTTAATAAATATGACTAGACGTAGACATTTTATGACTTAAGAATATACCTTAAGTATCTATTTAATTACCTCAATAGTTTTCCTACTATTCCAGCACGTGGTAGTGGTTTTACAGAAATGACTATCACTTTAATGTTTATAGCCAAATTGCATAATGTTTGGACAAAATATTGAGTTCATAATTACTAAAAAAAAAAAAAAAAGCAATCAAATACAATAACAATAAAGCTATAACTGCCATAAGTTTTTTTTTCTCCCCCTCTTCTTTAAGTCTTATTTTGTTTTATTTTTATTTTTTGTGGGCACTAGGGATTGAATCCAGGGGCATTCTACTTCCAAGCTATACCCCCAGCCCTATTTTTTATTCTTTATTTTGAAACAGGCTCTAAGTTGCAGAAGGTCTCACTAAGTTGCTTAGAGCCTCACTAAGTAGACGAGGCTGGCTGAGAACCTGCGATCCTCCAGTCTCAGCCCAAGTACTGGGATTACAAGCATGCGCCACCATACCCGGCTTTTTTTGTTTTAAATTGACATAATACGTATACATATCTATGGAGTATAGTGTAACGCAAAATTGTAGATCTTTGTCATTTTAAGTTTCAAAATACGTAAAAATTAGTTTAGAATTCAAGTTGTGATGTTATATTATTCATCATGCTTTGTGGTATTGCTTAATGTTTCATCAGTAAACAATCGTTTAGTTCCTCATTGCAGTCTTTGAGGTTTTACAAAATAATGTATATTGCTTTGCAGTTGATAGAAGGGAACTACTTTGGAGTCATAGTGACAGTGCTTAATAGCTCTGTTCACAGTAGACTAGAGAAACCGTCATCACTTTCTAAAGCAGATTTTCTGAGGACGGTTGTAGAAAACTGTTTATTGGATATATGATAGGTGTTACTGGTGGAGAAGCTAAGAAAAAGTCATGATAGCATTAGTTGGCTCACTTTGTCTTGTACATACTAGTTTGCTATGGTTTCTTTTTGTAAATAATATGTAAAAGTCAATCATAATAGAAAAAAGCCAAGACTCTTTAACTCCAGAATTATTACGTAAATCATATGCAGAGAAAAATGCTTGAAACATCAATGGGTTTATATTTCTAAGACACTGTACATACCTAGTGAGTTTCCTACTGAGACCTTAAAAACTGTACAACTCTAGAATACAGTATATGTCAAGGAAGAAGTATCCATAAGCCTCTTCAGTACTGGGAAACCACGATGCTGCTCCATGAGTTCTAACCTTAGTCAACCTCATGGCTCCCTCATTGCTAGGGCTCCCTGGCTGTGTGTATTATCTCCGTGTCCTCCCTGTCTCCTTGTGCATGCATTCCTCCTTGATGCCTGCAGCCCCTGTTTCCTCTAAAGAAGTCCTTCCAAGATCATTTGGCTACATGGTTTCATCAACTTTGACATCAAGAGAACACCTAGGAACTTGTTGATTTGATTTAAATAGCACATGATTTTTAAATGTTTCTAACTATATAAAAGGAAATAAAACAGACTTCCTTCTACATTAGTGCTAAAAACACAAGCTAATAGAAATAGATTTACATGCCTTTATGTGTAGTATGGACTAGGGGTGAGACAGAAATAAAGAACTCAAGGAGAGCGAAAAAGCATATCTATGTAGAATAGATAGAACTTGAGGGTAAAGCCGGGCATGGTGGCACATGCTTGTAATCCCAGCATTCAGGAGGCTGAGACCAGAGGATCCGGGTTCACAGCCAGCCTCAGCTACCTAGTGAGGCACTCTGCAACTTAGTGAGACCTGGTTTCAAAATAAAGAATAAAAAGTAGGGCTGGGGGTGTAGCTCGGAGGTAGAATGCCCCTGAGTTCAATCCCTAGTACCGAAAAAAAAAAAAAAAAAAAAAAAAAAGAACTTGAGGGTAGTGTGGGTCATGTGTGGGGATTTGTTACACAGATGTCTGTTTTTCATTCAAGGCTGTGGGATATCGAATGCGGTGCTTGTTTAAGAGTCCTAGAGGGGCATGAAGAATTGGTCCGATGCATCCGGTTCGATAACAAGAGGATTGTCAGTGGCGCCTATGATGGGTATGGAGTTCAGATTTTCACTGCTCTGCTATAACAGTGTCAAGAAGAAAAAGAAGTGTTGCATATTAAGCAGCTCTGTGTGTGCCAGGTCCCATGCTAGGTACTTAAAAGGTGGATGGCAGGTATTATTAGACCAATTGATCAGGAGAGGCTACTCATGCCCAGAAAGATGAAGTAAATCTTTCCCCAGAAGCAGAGCCATTTTAGTTCCTAAGGTTACACTTTTCACTATCATTGTAAGCTCAGGCTGTGGAGAAATTCAGTTCTTTGTCTTAGCCCTAAGTAAACCAGGCCTCTTTTGTTTGTTTGTGGTTCTGGAGATTGAACCTAGGGGCATTCTGCCTGCAAGCTACACTCACAGCTCTTTTTTTTTTTGGAAACAAGGTCTCCATGGGTTACCTGAAAGTCTATGTTACTGAAGTTGTCCGCAAACCTGTGATCCTCCTGTCTCAGCTTCCCAAGTACTAGGATTATAGGCATGCGCTATCGCCCCCAGCTCAGACCTTTTTTTGTGTATGTGAATTCAATAATAAACTTCTTTCCCCTTTTTGGTTAATTTAGCATCCTCTTTAAAATGCCTCACAATATTTTCAATAAGCAAATGGCAATTATAAATCTTTCAAGATATACTTCACCAGTGGGTCAGTTCATCTGTTTATACTCATATTACTAACTTTTAGCGTTTCCTCCCATTGGAGAAATATATCCTTGGAATTTAACACTAGAATCACTCAGCGCCAGAGGGGGACCCCCCCCCCCCAATTAATGAATTTGATGATATAGTTATCAAGTCAGGAATTTAATTCAGTTAACCTGAGAATGTCTTCTTATCTTCCTTCAAATAATATTTCTCCCAAATACCAGCAGTTCTGAGAAAGTTTAGGTCTTTATTTTTTCCAAAATCAGTATAATTGTTTCAAAAACTTATAAAAACGTAAGCATGTTGCCCACAGCTTTTATAATAGGCAGTTCAAGTGTTCTCTTTTTTGTCAAGGAATTGTTTGACAGTATATAAAACATTAACTTTTCCACTAATCACAGCCTCATTTTCCTTCCTAGGAAAATTAAAGTTTGGGACTTGCAAGCTGCTCTTGACCCCCGAGCCCCAGCAAGCACACTGTGTCTGCGCACATTGGTGGTATGTGATCTGTTGTGGCAGGAATTGGTTCCCCTGGCTGGAGGACAGTCGCCCGCCCCATGGGCCCTGAGAAGGCTTGTGTATTTCACGACATGCCTTCAGAGAACTCAGGGTTAATTTTACTTTGCCAAAATCAGAGACTATTTGACATTTACAGTACTGAGAGTTCTTTCCTATGAACTAAGTCCTCCTTTGCAGGTGGACTGGACTGGTGTTTTTGTAGAGAATGTATTATTTCCTTCCCATGGATTTGAGAGATTTCCTAATATGGCCATCAGTGATTATGTTATGTTCTTTGTGACAGCACATTTGTGTACTAATTCTGCTAAGGTAGAATTTTCCCCTCAATCTATACTCTATAGATTATTGCTTTGGCATATAGAAATGCTTTACTTTACTTTTGTTTTTTTAAAAATTTTATCTTAGTTCACAATTAACTGTATAGATTTGGGTAATGTTTTAATCTATTTATACATTATAGAAAAATGCGGTCAAGCTAATTAGCATGTCTATCATCTCACCAATTAATCATTTTTTTGTGTGTGTGTTGAAAATCTATTGTTTTAGAAACTGTGAAATATACATTATTATTAACTCTGGTCACTATGCAATATAAGAGATTGTTGTAATCGATTCCTGCAGTCTAACTGAAACTTTATGCCCTTTGATCAAAACCTTTCTTTTCTCTATATTTCTTCTCCCTTATCCCTACCTCTGGCAACCACCTTTCTTGTCTGAGATTGGCTTTTTTAGATTCCACATATACATACAGTATTTTATCTTCCTATGTTTGTGAAATATGCATAATGTCTTCCAGATCCATCCATGTCAGTGCAAATAACAGAATTTCTTGGGTTTTTTTTTTTTTTGCTAATTAAAAAAAATGTTTTTTTATATGTTAATCTTAGTTGAGCAACTTTACCAAGCTTATTATTTCTAATAGTCAGTTGATTCTGTTCTATTGTATTTTTGAGGAGATAGACATATGAAAATATTGATACATTTTTCTTATTTTCAGTAGTTTTCTATTTCTTCACTTTTTGCTTTGAGTAGAACATGCAGAACTGTACATGTTTTCGTCTTGATTTTTAATGAAAATGCTTCTAGTGTTTCACCATAGGTTTTGATGTCTGATGTGATCTGAGATAGATATTCTTGATCATGTTAAAAACAAACCAAAACACCTACCTCCAGGCTCTAGTGGTTATAGTGAATCAACAATGGATATTAAATATTGTGTTACCTTTCGAAGGCCCTTTGTGAGATGATCACATAGTTTTTCTTCTTTGACAATAATGCGCCAGGATCTAGTATACAAAGTTTAGTAAAAGACAGAAAGGAAAGAAAAGAATTTGTTTTGGGGGCAAAGGATAAAACCCAGTAAGCCCTAGAAAATTGTTTAGGAAGCCTGGATGAGCAGCTGCCTTTCCATCCTGTGGGGAATCCCACATTGTGAGATGGGAGGGGTGTAAAGATCTTATTGACTCAATTCAGTTGTTATATTTCAGGAACATTCTGGACGTGTGTTTCGGCTACAGTTTGATGAGTTTCAAATCATCAGCAGTTCTCATGATGACACTATTTTGATTTGGGATTTCTTAAATGTGCCTCCCAGTGCCCAGAATGAGACTCGTTCTCCCTCCAGAACATACACTTACATCTCCAGATAACAGTCTGCACTTTTACCCATTTCAGGTGAGTGTTCACGCCCCACCTACTCCCAGCACTTTTAAGTTTGCTGATTGAATTCGCCTTCCCTTTGGGAAAGTTTTGTGTTTGGGTTTCTTGGTAATGTGAGCCAGGGTCTCTGACAATCAAATATACCAACTTTTGCAGAGTTCTAGTATAAAACTAGATCTTTATAGTCACAAAAATAAGGACTAAAATTGGAATTCTGCCTGTTACGGGTTTTCATATTGACAGATGATGAATATCATATTTGTTTTTTAAAAATATATGTTCCTAAATATTTGCCATAGTCATGTCAATTTAGCATTGGTAAAATCTCTCATTTTATTTTGCGGCACAAGCGCCTCCTTTTTTTCTTCCTTTCCTAGACTTCATTTTTATTCTTTCATTTAAAGAAACAAAAACAAGCTAGGCATGGTGGTGCACACCTATAACTCCAGTAGTTGGGAGACTGAGACAGGAGGACCACAAGTTTGAAGCCAGTCTCAGCAATTTAGTGAGACCCTGTTTCCAAATAAAAAATAAAATAGGGCTAGGAGTGTAGCTTGAAGGTAGAATGCCCTTGGGTTCACTCTCCAGCAACACACACACACACACACACACACACACACACACACACACACACACCCCACCCCTCCGAAACAAACAAAAAGCCACCATCAACAAAACACTCAAAATCTCTTTCCTTTCCATCATAAAATTCACCCAATGCTGCCATTTCCTCAAGGATGAATTAAAGAAAGATGTTTGCTAAGAGAACCCCTACAGTGTATTCTTTATACATGAGACACAACAGGTACCCTGAAAAGCAAGTCCTTGGCTCTAGTTACAGGAAAAATTAAGAGTCCTTGTAACCATTGATGATGAAATATTTTGATTGCTAAGGGTGTCCAGTCTGAAAGATGTCTATATCCTAGACACTGACAACCACCGGAACAGTATTCCAAACCTGAGAGTTTTGTATATTAAACTACACATTAAACCTTATAGATTTAATAAATATACTTGTGCCTTTTCATACTACTGTGTAAAGACTTGGGATTAATAAAATTCTTAATTAAAAGCATTACTTAAGCCAGGCGTGGTGGTGCATGCCTCTAATCCCAGTACTTGGGAGACTGAGACAGGAGGATCACAGGTTTGAGACCAGCCACAACAACTTAGCAAGACTCTCAGCAACCTAGTGAGACTGCTTCAAAAACAAAAACAAAAACGGTCTGGGGAGTGTAGCTTGGAGATAGAATGCCCCTGGATTCAATCCCTAGAACTACCACCAAAAAAAAAAGTATTACTTAATTCATAGTAGCTTTTTATCATTATATATTTCTCTGTTCATTGACTATTGAAAACACAAAGAAAAATTCATGTGCATAATTGTGAAATCATTCAGGTAGAAAGATTGGGAGCCCTTGGTACCTGGTTACCAAGTTGCCATCTTTTCAGATAACCATTAATCAAGAATCTAAGATCCAATAAATAGATCTCCAGGAAGTTCATCTTACCCCAAAGGTTAGCAGTATGCCAAATATGACCTACTGCTTTATTTCTTAATTTTTTTCTGCCACTACAGGCTAAGAATGGTTTTTATATTTTTAAATGCTTGAAAAAAATTAAAAGAATAATTTTTCATGACATGTGAAAATTACATGAAATTCAAATTCTGCTGTCCATAAATAAAGTTTTATTGGAACTCAGCCATACTCATCCCCTTACATATTGCCTATGGCATGTTTTCATGCTTCAGTGGCAGAATTGAGTACTTGCAACAGAGACTTATGGCCTGCAACATCTAAAATATTTGCATGTGGCTCTTTAAGAAAACTGTCTTGAACTCTGGTGCTCTATTAGTGGTAAAGCAGTAGCCTAAATCAGGCATGGCAAATACATGTTCCCTTCATGCTGTGCCAGCTTGGTCAGTAGTGACTGGCCAGAATGCTGCCTTTGGAAGGATCCTTGAACCCCTAAAGGACTGAGGGTCATAATCATATGATGTCCACCTTGGTGTGGGAGGCAGTCAGGAATGTCCTGTAAGCCACATAATATTTGTTGTCCCTGGTCTTAGGTGTGTTTATACTGTCTCTTGTGATAGTGACCTTCTCCCTTGGTGCTTTCTCTCTGGATAGATTTTTCCTGAGTCCATTGAAAAGTCCACATGGCAGCCAAGTGTGGTAGTGCATGCTTGTAATTCCAGTACTTGGGAGGCTGAGACAGGAGGATTACAGGTTTGAAGCCAGCCTCAGCTACTTAGTGAGGCCTTCTGCAACTTAGTGAGACCCTGTTTCAAAATAAAGAATGAAAAACAAGGCTAGGGATGTAGCTTGGAGGTAGAATGCCCCTGGGTTCAATCCCCAGTACCACACAAAAACAAAGACAAAACAAAACAAAAAACCAAAAAATAAATAAATAAAAAGAAAAGTCCACAGAGCAAAATTATAGTCTTCAAATAAACATTATAGGGGATTACAGAGGAAGAAGGCAAGGATCTCTTGAATGGTTGCCCTCTCCAAGCCTTCTTACACAAAAAGCCCAAGGAAAACCTAAAGGAGAAGGAATGAACCCAGATAAAAGTGGGCCTCCCTCCTGGTCTTTGCCTACCTCTCTTAAACCTGCTCTCCATCCTGCTACCAGTGATGGTCTTTGGCTCTGCCCACGCTTTGCTGCACCAGTTTCCTGTTGTCTTTAGGGTGGTACCTCAACTGTTTAGATTAGCTTGTGGGATTTTAACATCTAGCTATTACCCTCTTTCCTTTCTGTCTGCCCCTCCTCATTTCCACCCTGCTCTGTCATTACTTCTTCCCCCAAACCAGTACACCAATCACACTGAATTCTGGTTAATTTCCATAATCACACATTAGTACAAACCTCCACCATCTCCCACCCCTTGCTTGTGTTTTTAGGGCTAGGTAGACTTCCCTCTGGCTTATTTGTTACTTGGTATTGAAGTGGTTTGCATGCCTGTCCTCCTTACAAGGATCTCCCAATCCATAAACATTGTATATCTTTCTCTTATTTAGGTCTTTGCCTTTCTTTTTTCTTCCTTGATACTGATAATTGAACCCAGGGGCATTCTACCTCCGAATGACACCCCCAGCCATATTTTTTATTTATTTTGAAACAGAATCTCACTGTTATGGAGGGCCTTACTAAGTAATTGAGGCTAGCCACAAACCTGCAATCCTCCTGTCTCAGTCTCACAAATATTAGGATTACAAGCATGCGCCACTACACCCAGCTTCCTCAATTTTAGAAAATGATAAGCAGTGTTTTACAGTTTTTAATGTAGAACCCTTAGGCATTTTTTATTAAATTGATTTCATAATTTTTCTCTTTCTAGTGGGAACTTGTAAAGCTATACATTTACGAGAACAGGCCAAGGGTGGTAGTGCATGCCTTATAATCACAGCTACTTGGAAGACTAAGGCAGAACGTCACAAGTTTGTGGCCAACCTGGGCAATTTAGTCACACCCTGTCTCAAAATAATAAGGGCTGGAAATGTAGCTCAGTGATAAAGCACCCTGAGCTCGACCCTCAATATAGAGGATGGGGATATAGGAGAACATAAGCTGTAAGAGAAACACATAAGTAGACCATGGGCAAACCCCATTGTGGCTGGACTTCCAGAATGAGTAGACTCGGGGAGTACGTGTGCCATGGAATAATTGTAGTGCCTTTTTTGGGTGTTCTTAGTATGTGTCTATGTCCTTACATTTAGTTTATTAAAGAGGCATGTGGTAAAATCCAAGACTTACATATTGTTTTTTTCCTGATATACTTAATAAGTAAATTATAGAACACAGTAAATTCTTTCACAGATTGATAACTTTTGCATAATACCTACAAGGGCCCTGAAGTAAAATTCCCTTGGTTGAGAGACGAAGCAGTGATCACCAGTGTTGTTTCTCCCAGGCTGTGATGGAAAAGAAACTCTTGTTCTTTCATTCAGACCCTTTTCCTACCCCCATTTTTGGAACCTAAGAACAATTGCCTTGTTATTATCCACAATTACTTGTCAGTCTCAGAGATTTTCTAAATCTTATCTGCTTTATTAGGTGGCCATTCCTTGTATCACAGCACAAGCAGTGAAACCCCAAATGTGTTTGTCTCTTCAAAGTGAATTACTTTTGACAACCTTGGCAGTCAGCTTTATAGATTTTATTGTTCTTTTCCAAATTCTTTTCTTTTATTGTATCATGAAAAAATTGCTACCATGTGATACTAAAAGATTTATGCATAATAAGAAACACTACCCTAATGATGACTTAACTTTTCAGTAAAGTATTGACCCCTAAAATTTCAGGTAAGAATGTCTCTGAATTAGGAAATGTAACAATAGATTCATATGCCCCTTCATTTACACACACACACACACACACACACACACACACACACACACACACATATGTACATATATATATATTTTCCTAAGAACTGTATATACAGTAGCAAAAAGTTTATTCCCCTTTTTCTTATTACAAGACAACATAAAATAATTATTAGAAAATTAAACAAGCCAAAAGAAGAGAATAGACAACTACTCATGTTTTACGACTGTTAACTAAGCCTTTAGTATATATCATTTCAGGCTCTTAGAAAATTATGCTTTATAACTTTTTAAAATACTTTTTTCTCCTCAATGTGAGGTTGTTACATGTTTGTAATTTGTCTAAATTATCATTCCTAGTTTCCAAATAATATCTGACTGGGTAAGGCCTGCTGTTAAATACTTATCTCTCCCCCCTACCGCCCCAGCTTCTGGCTATTGTAAAAAAAATGGTGCCATGATCATTCTTTGGCCTAATCTCTGTACATATCTTCATTGTCTTTGGATGGGATTCTGGAAATACCTAGAGTGTTCAGGGTAAAAGGCCTTATGTCTGAAGATTTCATGCATGGGGTCATATTGCCCTCCAGAAGGGTTACATCAGCTCCACTCCCACCAGCAGCACTTGGGAGTGCCCACTTCTGATCTCTTAGTGTTCATATTTTCAAAATGATTCAGGTACTCTTAAATATCTTTAGTGGGAAAACAGTGGACAAATGAAATTTAATCTTTCTTTAATTCATTGAGAAGGCTTATTTAGAATTCTTGATCCTCATGAAAACTGATACCCTTTGGGGGAATGTTGACTTAAAAAAACCATACATGCTTTAACAAGTGTTTTTTTTTTTTTTTTTTTTTATTCCATGGGATTTTAGACCAATAGTGGCTTTAGATCTTCCAGACTACTGGCTTAGTGCATTGTTTGGAAAGGGTTGCGACCTATCTGTGATTGCGAAATAATTTGAATGGGATTTTGACATATGATAATATTAGTATGTGGTAATATAAGCATTGTCTCCTGAATGTTTTGTTTTGTGTGCATGTGCATATTTCCTATGTAGATGAATGTAGAGATTGTGATTAAAGTGAAGGTCATGGGCAACAAAATACAAAACATTCAGTGGTCTCCCCCCACCACAGTGTCATCCTTTACAAATTATTTATTTTAAAAAGTAATTTCTGATTATTAAAATTCTATTTAGAAAGGATAAATGGTTTTTTTTCATGCTTTTGTTTCACAGTGATAGTTGAGTGCTTCCCTGAAGATATGTGACAGGCCAAAATGTCATAAGCGATTATGCTGAATACAAAATCTAATATTAAGCCTTTTTATACACATACATTTTAGTAGCAGCAATGAAAGCTGATAAGTTACAGGGTCAGCTCTCTCTACAAGTCTCTCTCTGTCATTTAATGGCTAATTTGAACTAATCACAACTTTTCTGACCCTCAATTCTCTTATTTGCAAAACTGATATAATAGTTTCTACGTTTCAGGGTTATTTTGAGGTTTTAAATAAATGTGATGCCTGGTATATGGTACCTCAGAACAACCTCAGAACAGCATATGTTTATGCTGTCATTGGATAAACAGTCTCTGTTAGGTGTACACACGTGCAATACATGGCTGGACGGGGTAGGCCATGGCGCTTGTATCTTTGTCTGACCAGAAGAAACATCCATACTCCTTTTTTTCTTATTTTTATTTTTTAGGGTTTCCTAGTCTTGAACTACTGGCAACATGGCTACCAGATGCCTGAGGGAGTTCGTTCACAGCTGAGTTATGAAGCTGGGACTGGTTCTAGACGCTGGGTAGATGCAAAGCAGCCTCACTCTTCAAGTACCGACATTTCTCACTTCCGATTCCAGCTCTACTTTGAGAAGGACACCTCAGCTTCACCGACTTCAAG
>PVLC010046948.1:0-11278 GCA_004027655.1 Graphiurus murinus
AAAAAAAACAGACATCCTTCAATAAACTGTCTCTATTGCTGTCCATGAAATGGGACTTTTTATAAATAACTCTCTTTGCCAAACTGCAACTTGAATCGAGAGGTTTCTGGAGATGAGCAGTGAAACATCTTCATCAGGAAAAGCTCAATCACCTTTATCAGAAAGACACAGAAATGTCATCAGTTTATATGATGTTGACCTTTTCACGGGGGATTTTTGGGTGCAGAGAGGGATTCAATTCTTGTAATGAATATCTTGTTTTATCCTTTTTCTTACTCACATAGTAATTTCATAAGATACTTTTCCCCCAGAAGACTTTAATTATTTTATTTTAGCTGGACAATATGATTTCAGAAGTGAAGATGATTGAGAACTTGCAGCCATCCCTTAGGTTGTGCGTTTCGAGGAATAAAATGTTTGTTTTTTTTCTCATGAAAATAAAAATGAAAACATGTGGGGGGAAGGAGATGAAATAAACTTGTGTTGAAATTGCAATTATACTTTGACTTAAATTCCCTGCCCGGCTAGTTCTTATTTAGAATCAGAAATGATGAAAACAGCACTATAGACTCAATGGTGAGGAAGGGTTTGAAGGTTTTTTGGTTTTTTTTTCATATTGGAGTTGGTGATTAGCTATGCATTGGTAATGGTTCACAATTAGTTCTGTTCCTGTTCCTCAGAGCATGTCTGCAATCTTTGATATCTACTTAAGCTATGTAAATAATTTGCACAGTTTTTATTATGACTTTCTATTAATCTTTGATAGAGTGAAATTTGGTGTTTTCTCTATGACAAACCATGAAATTTAGCAATTAAATCCTTTCACTTATTCAGAGTCTGTACTTGGTTTAAATAAATCTCAACAAAATGTTGTGTTGGGGTTTTCAAAATATTACTTAGTGCTTCTTTGGCAACCAGTAAACGTAGCTCAAAATAATTATTTCTAATCTCCTGACAGTCGTATTCTTTAATTTTCATCTAAACAAGAATCATATTTTGAAACCAGTAGACACTAAAAAGCCAGAGGTTTTTGGCACTTCCACATATGATGTGACTGATTTGTTGTATATCTTTTTAACACCTATTACTACAATTATTTATGCACAGATTCTGTCTGTATCTCTTTAATTGGAGTAAACTGAGTACTTGTGTTTCTGTTAACTACTACGCCCACATTGAACATGCATGCCTCCCTTATGTATAACATATTCTGACAAATAGATTATTCAGTGATGATGAGGTTGTGTAATTTGACTCATTACAAGTGAGGTCATGAGATTTGGGATTCTATATACATATATTTAATCTTTTCTCAGCCACGTCTAGTAGTAGTTGTTCCTCATTCTTTTACTGACCCAACAAGTAATTTCCAATTTTTTTTAGCCCTAACTTTTTTTTAAGTTTTAGAGTTGCATGTCATCATCCCATCTCCACTTATCAATTATGCAAAATAATTCACCTCTTAAAGACTATACTTATTCTCTCCTTATGTAAGGGTTTCTGTCCTGGGTTCTGTGGACAGCTTTCTGGAGCCTATGGATTTTTTTTTCCTATAACTTTCATCTAATTTTTAAAGTCTCTAAAGTCTCCTTGCGTATGGAAAGTTTAAAAGGCTTATTCTGTTTCCTTCACATAGACTTTTTCTCTCTACTTAAATTTTAGCCTCTTGAACAAGCTTTGCCTCACAAGTGTTCATTGAGAACATAAAAGCAAAAAGGCAGCATGTAGAGATTGCAGACTGGTTTCCCACACCCAGTAGTAGTGGCTGATAGTTTGTGTCCCTACATTTAGAGGTGCTCCTCAAATTTGAATAATAGATAAACTTCTTTAAAAGAATTTTTTATACCCAAAATGTTGACTTAAGTGATTTTTTTTTAATGCTGTTACCTGTACAAAGAAAAGTCCGATATAGACTTCTTTGCTTACCTACATATTACTAAAACTAAAACAAAGTAAAGCAAGAGCAACGCAATTACAAAAAGAATAATGTTTAAAATAATAGTATCAACTTACTATTACATATTAATGATGATACTTTGTTGGAAGGAAGTCACCCTTTATGATAGGAGTACACTGTTGACATGAAACCCAGGCTTCCTTGTTGGTTTATTTGTTTCTATTGTCATATTTATCTGTTGTCATATTTATCGCACCCAGGGAAAAAGCTCCATTCTCTTGTAATATTTCTAATAAAAAGTCTTCGGTGATACTGCAGTGTTCCATGATGTCCTCTGGTCTTCATTTGTCTGTTAGGCCTCTGGTCTGTTCTCGTTAGCTCAGAGCCATTGAAGCAGTGATACTTGGCTAACTTGGCCAACTTGACTATTATTACATATGGGAATACTGCACTGAGATTGTGGGGCAGCCTGAAACTAAAGAACTGAACTCACACAGTTTCTGTTTTTTAAGACGACTAGTGAAACAGTAACATTTTTTTTTTTTTTAATATTAAGTTCTTCAGTTCCATCTAGTTTTCTACAAACGACCTAATTTTGTTCCTTATGGTTGAGTAAAATTCCATTGTGTATATACCTGACATTTTGTTTAGCCATTTATCTGTTGACAGTCACCTATGTTGGTTCCATGACTTGGCTATTGTGAATTGTACTGCTATAAAATCATATGCATGAGCCGGGCATGGTGGCGCACGCTTATAATCCCAGCATTTGGGAGGCTGAGACAGGAGGATCCGGGTTCGCAGCCAGCCTCAGCTACCTAGTGAGGCACTCCACAACTTAGTGAGACCCTGTTTCAAAGTAAAGAATAAAAAATAGGACTGGGGGTATAGCTCGGAGGTAGAATGCCCCTGAGTTCAACCCCCCAGTACCACAAAAAAATAAATTAAAAAAAAATCATATGCATGTATCTTTATAGTCTTCTGACTTTAATTAATGCTGAGATAAGCTAGACTCAGAAAATCAAGGGCCATGTGTTATCTCTCATATGTGGAAACCAGAGAGAAAAAAGGAAAGAAAAAGGATCTCATGAAAAGGGTTGAGACCAGTAGATCAATCTAAAGAAAAATTCTCTACCCTCTACACTTCCTACATCCAGAATAATTTTTTAAATTATTTTGTTAGTGCTGGAGATCAAACCTAGGTCCTTATACATGCCAGGCTTCTACCTTGTACCACTGAGCTACAACCCAAGCTCCACATCCAGAGTCTTGATGGGCATATGCACATTGAAAAGGGTCTTTAAAATTATACAAATTATAATATCAGCCAAGCATGGTGGTGCACGCTTGTAATCCCAGTGCTTGGAAGGCTGAGGCCAGAGGGTTTGGGTTAGCAGCCAGCCTCAGCTACTGCAAGGAGATTTGGTGAGGGAGGAGAGGAGGAACAGGGGAGGTATTGAGAAGGAAATAGACCAAATAATGCTATGTGCATATATGAATGCAGGGAATAATGTTATGTACATATATGAATTTCACTATAATGTACAACTACAATGCACCAATACAATTTTTTAAAGGATTGAAATAAATAAAGCTGAATATTGAGATAGAAAACATATCAGAAGACTCGCTAATTTAACTTAAGACACAAAATTTAATTTTCCAGGTAGAAAGGAACAAGTTGTTAGAAGCCCATGGGAAAAGAGAGGTTCCCATGGTTTGGAAGGTGATGATGTTTCTCCTTCGACAACCACAGAAGTTGTCCCGAAGGGCATTTTTCACATATATCATCAAATTGCAGGGAGAGAACCAAAGAGTGAATTATGGGACAATCTCAGTGGAGATCAACTAATTAATCCATATGATGATACCAAGTAGAACAAATTCGGTATCTACCTTCCCAGAATATCCCTCGTATTCACCTTGCAAAATCTAATTATTTTGTTTGCAAAACAGAATAATTTCTAAGAAGTGATTTATAATATACAAATTTTATTATTATATTATGCATAATGGTTATAAATATTAACACATATAGAATATATAACTATAAATCTGTAAATACAGAAAATTAATTGATATTTTATATATATATATATATTTGTGTGTATGTGTGTGGTACTGGGGATGGAATCCAGGGGTATTCTACCTCCGAGCTATATCCCCAGACCTATTTTTTATTCTTTATTTGGAAACAGGGTCTCACTAAGTTGCGGAGGGCCTCACTAAGTAGCTGAGGCTGGCTGCTAACCCGAATCCTCTGGCCTCAGCCTTCCAAGCACTGGGATTACAAGCGTGCACCACCATGCTTGGCTGATATTATAATTTGTATAATTTTAAAGACCCTTTTCAATGTGCATATGCCCATCAAGACTCTGGATGTGGAGCTTGGGTTGTAGCTCAGTGGTACAAGGTAGAAGCCTAGCATGTATAAGGTCCTAGGTTTGATCTCCAGCACTAACAAAATAATTTAAAAAATTATTCTGGATGTAGGAAGTGTAGAGGGTAGAGAATTTTTCTTTAGATTGATCTGTTCCATGGTGGAGGGTGTTTTCATCATATTCTACTACTACAGACTAAATAGTAAGTAATTCTGGACCTTTGTGACAATAAAAATACAACCAACATAGCTAAAAAAAAAAAAAATTACTGTCTCATAAGGATATGTTTAAAAACCATATTACAAAGTCTGCATTTTATTTTTAACCCTTCATTGCATTCTTCTAGGGATTGTGAGAAGAAATAATATAAAAAAAATCTGGACAATATTCCTGGGAGGTCACATTACCTATAGTAATAAACTGCTCCATCCTTGGGTCCACAGGGCATTGGTGTCAAATAAAGATAGGAACCCATTAGGACCAAAAAATGTATTAAGTATTCACATTCTGCAAAAAGATTCCTCTTTAAACTCGTTTGAGGAAAACTGGCATAGACTCTACTAAGGGCCAGAATTGGTACAAATTACTTTAGTGCATTAATTGGATATGACTTGGCTTATACACAGGTTTATTTCATATTTATACTTATAACAAGTGATCCTGGGCTTAATACTTGTCTTCTTGCTCTTTACTTAAGTAATTTTTTGAACCTAAGAATTTTTTGCTTTGCTTTGGTCTATGTGTGTGTGTGCTTTGGATATTTCTTATTCCGAACCAGCCTGGCCCTTTCTGTCTTGTCTGCTGCAGGGTGAAACTACCTGGCAGCACAGGAGGAGTCCAAAAAGCCGAGTGGGAGGGAATGTGAACCACTGTTAATGAGTAGAAGTAGGGAGGAACACTGCAGTTAGTGGAAACATGGTGCTCTTTACTTGGTAATTGCATTCCTTCTCTAAGGAATTATTTCCAAAAGGCACCTACATTTACAAGCTATAACTACTGTAGTTAATTAAGATCAGGTCCCTTTTTTCAAAAGTCAAGGTCATCTTCCAGTCCTGTTCTGCCGCTTAGTATCTGTATGATTTAGTCTTTGGTAAATAAAATGGGAATTCCAGAAATCCTGAGCATTAGTGAGACAGCCCATAGAAAGTGCTGTGCATAGTCTGTGGCTTTTGCTAGGCATCCATAAATATTTTCTGTACTCCAGTATTACAAGAAAAGTATCAAAATAACTAGTCTTTCATTTTATATAGAGAGAGGGCAAGTAAAGGCATGAGATAGGCAGCCCATTTCTCAACTTGTTATTAGTCATTAGCTTTTGAAACTATATGATGTGATGTTTTTTGCATAGAAGTTGGTATATTGTTGTTATTAGCTCTTTTATGAGAGGAATTACCATCTTCCCAAGAGAGATGGAAGCCAGTCATATTGGAATCTTGCAACCTCATAGCCACCTATTCGATCTGACCTTTTCCAGCCTAGTCATCCTTTAACTCCTTTAAGTACTCCGAGCCGCCTTTCTGGTCCCATCCTTTCTTCCCTCTCTGTCCTGGGAGATCCCCAGGCACCATTTGCCAGTGCAGTCCCCAGCCTGCTGCCATCCTTCCAGCTGTGCTCTCCTCAGGTGTCAAGTGTTTCTTCAGATAGGTTTGTATCTCTTTAATTCTGAAGTTGAGTTACATTATCTTCATTTAACTGATGTAAAAGCCAAGGCCCAGAAAGTTATTTAGCTTACTGAGTCTCACAGCTGGTAAATGATAAAACGGATTCAAACTTCAGTCTTTTTCCTTCTTTTGACACTCACTTGTTTTCTTGTCCTTCTGTTATTTTGGTTTCAAAAGTAGAAAGGGTCAGTGTGTGTGTGTGTGGTGGGGGATGATTTGAACCATTGAGAGCACACATATAACAACCTGAATTTAAATCCTGCCAGGTGTCGCACACACCTGTGATCCCAGTACTTGGGAGGCTGAGATAGGAGGATCACAGGTTGAGACCAGCCTCTACAACTTAGTGAGACCATTTCAAACTAAAAAATAAAATTGGGCTGGGGGTATAGCTCAGAGCTAGAATGCCCTTGAGTTCACTAAAATCAAATCAAATCAGTCAATCAATCAATCAATCAATCCTGGCTTTGCCACTTAGTAGTGACCGGATCAAGGACAAGTTACTTCAAATCCCTGGTTCCTAGTTTTCTCTTCTACACCATGAAAATAGTCACACTGATATTTGCTTGAATCATGGGTTGTTATAAAAATTAAATGGTAAGTGCACCTTGAGCAGTTTCTGGTGTGTGTGAAGCATTATATAGGTGTGTTAAGTACAATAAAATGACTTTAAATTGTAAGGTGATGGAAAACCCTCTTCCCAGCAGTGTCTTACTCAGGTAATGCTTGGTGCTTTCAGAAAGTGAGGCATCTGGGTCCTTGGTTTTATGCTCTCAATCTTCAGTGTTATCCTCCTTGTTGCTCAGAAGAGGGACTACCTCTACCCATTTCTGAATGACGAGGTCCTTTTTGCCGATGCCTGCTCCTCTCCTAACTGCAGTGCCTCTTTGATGAACCCTCCGACTGCTTTCTTTCCTTCTAATCATTCTGCAAATAACAAGTTACAGTACACTGACACTCCCTGGAGGCAGAAGGACGAGAACCCAGCCTTTCCTATGGAAGACATGTGCACAGCAGTCGTGTTATTTTAAACCACTTGTAATATGGTGTGTCCTGAGCTCCTACTCTACATCAGCCACTGTAGGTTTTGCTGTGAAGGCATTGGAGAGGTACAGTGAACAGGACAGACATGGCCCTTGCTAAATTTGATAAGTGCTCCTCAGTCACATTAAGACAGCAGAATGCCTCCCACTAGAAGAGACTAGCATGCCTCAGTTTACTTTCCCATTTGCTATTCGATTTACTTTACCACTAGGCTTTTCCCTTACCTTTGAATCTTCAGTACTTCACAGGGTCTAGCACCCAATAGGCACAAAATAAATGTCTACGGTCTAATGGATTTGTAATTTATGTTAGTGTCTGATAGAATAACGTTCTCTAAGCCTTTTGCTAACCAGTTGCTCCCTTCTCCTGCTGTGAACAATCCTCTTCTCCATCCTGATTTGTAATGTCTTGTTTTATTAAATGTATGTCCTGTTTTTGTATTCTGTATTGTCTTTAACCAGTACCACACTGTATTTCACAACTGTTCATGTATGTTTAAATATTTGTACTTCCTTTTTAGCTTCATTTATTTTTCAACTATCCATTTTCCTCAGATAAATATTAAGTCATATGTGAGGTTATCTCATCATACTACATTTCCTAAGTGGCATATTAAAAGTGTAAGAATGAGGGTGTAGCTCAGAGATAGTGTACTTTTCCAGCCTAGACAACAAGTCCTAGCACCACAAAAAAATTTGTGTGTGTGTGTGTGTGTGTGTGTGTGTGTGTGTGTAGATACTTCATTAAGAAGAAAGTGTCATCTTATGGTGTCTGTTTTTTTTTTCTTTCTAGAAATATTTATTGTTTCTAATTCAATGACACTTATATTCATTTTCTTTCTAAAATATTTTTGTTTCTTATAGATTACACACATTTCTCATAAAGATTATATCATGGTGTACTTTTTTGTTATTTTCTTTATGTAAATAGGATTTTTATACCACATTTTCTTTTTGTCATTGGTAGCAAAACTGTTGAAGTGTATATATTTATATTGGATCTGTTCAGGCTAATTAACTCTTATTAATTTCAGTAGTCTTTTTTTTTAAATCTAGCTTTCTAGATATAAAATTATATCATGGACAAAGGTAGGAGTTGAGGTGTACCTCTATAACTTTAGTACTTGGGAGGCTGAGGCAGGAGGATTAAAGGTTCAAGGCCCCCTCAGCAATTTAGCAAGATGCTCAGCAACTTAGACCCTTTTTCAAAATTAAAAAAATAAATAAAAAGAGCTGTGGTTGCAGCTCAGAGGTAGAATACCCCTGGGTTCAATTCCTGATATCACACACACATAAATTATAACATGTACAACTAATGATAATTTTTATTCATCTTTTTCAATATTTTTGCCTATTGTTGAACTATCATTTTATATTGAACACTATTTTCAAATCAGTATTCAAAATGTTGATGGTGGTGAATTGTTCCTAAAAGACTTCTAGTGCCTTATTAAGATAAATATAAGCCGGGCGTGGTGGCACACGCTTGTAATCCCAGCATTCAGGAGGCTGAGATCCGAGTTCGCGGCCAGCCTCAGCTACCTAGTGAGGCCCTCCGCAACTTAGTGAGACTCAGTTTCAAAATAAAGAATAAAAAATAGGGCTGGGCGTATAGCTCAGAGGTAGAATGTCCCTGAGTTCAATCCCCAGTACCGCAAAAAAAAAAAAAAAAAAAGATAAATATAGATTATTTGTATAAAATATACTCTAGTGTAGGAAGTACTTTAAAGGGTCATGTAATTGAATTATTTTCTGAAGTTAGATAATAGTTTGTGTACCAAAGTGCCTTGTTCATATTTAATTGAACTATTTAATTAATAGTTGCTTCCTATCCCCAAAAAAGAATATGGCTTCACGATATAAATTGCCTGAATTTAATGTTCCTATACCTTCTAATTTAAAGAGTACTGTCCTAGCTGATTCTATGAGATACTAATGGTGATGTTCTAGTTATGAGTTTAGAAAGGAATTCAGCAAAGATCTACCAGAATGTCCATTGAAAGCGGAGAGGGCCTGCTTCCTGGGAACAGGGTCAAGTCAGAGGAATGCTAAATCATACTGAAACCGTACAGCATTGATCCAGCTCAGGCCATGATTGCACTGAGAAGATTAATGCTCTATCTGCCTACAAGTAGAAGAGTAACTTTCTCTGGTAGAAGGTAGCATCTTGTAGAGCTTGTATTCTCTATAGGGGCAACATTACCTCCTTAACCAAGGAGGTAAAGATAGGTTCTTGTGAAGTTATCAAATACTAACTATTGCAATACATAAATAGATATATAGTATTTATGATAGGCTGAGGAAACTAAGGGAAGGGATAATTATATATATATATATATTTTTTTTTTAAGAGAGAAAGATTGGGAAATACTGATTTAGAGATTATTCAGTTTCATATATACAATCTCTTATAGTCAAAAGTTATAGACATGCAAAGACAAGGCCATATGACCCAAAGGTAAGAGAAAAGACAGATAATATAATTTGTAGTTACAATTTTTGCCCCAGAGATTAGAGTTAGAACATAGATACTTATAAATAACAAGATTAATATGTTATAGAAAAATAAAGAATTGGAAAATTACACTAGAGAGAAATTGTGAAAAAAGAAACAAATGGAAAATATTATAACTGAAGATTATAATATTGAAATTAAAAACTCAGATAGATTTAACAGTTTATTAGAAACAGCAGAAGACAGGATCAGTCAAATGGAAGACAGTTTAAATAGAAAATAACCAAACTGAACCAGAGAGAAGAAATAATAGAAAAATACATTCTACTAGCAATTATTTTTAGAAATACCACCTTTTTCCATATCCCTCCAACAATACATATGTTAGCACTGTTTATGATTTGCCAATTTTCTATGTGAAGTGATATCTCATTGATAATATAATTTGTATGTCAGTAACAACATTTTATGATCTTTTTATTTTGTTATTTAGATGTTCTTTTCTGAGAATTATATATGTTTATTTACCATTGTGTAAGTGAGATTTTTTCTTATAAAATTATACAAATTTTGCTGATGAGACAATAATTATTTTGCTATCTTTATTACAAATAAATTTTCTAGATCTGCATATAAAATAATTGTGATCAATATACTGTTTTATTTTACAGTAAAAATTGGGATCAATTTAATCCAGTTTATAATGAGAATTTTACTGGAAGACTACATACTAAAATATTGGCTTTCACAACATATCCTAGTCTTCATTAATAAAAATACAGTTATTATTTCCTATGCTCCAGACTATTTTACACACGTGTTTACATATTCATGCATTTTATGTTTAACCTTGGTAATTTGCTTGAATGACGAAAGCTGCTGAAGATTCGTAATTGGTTTCTATATGATTTCCTTCTTGGTCTTCAATTAATTATTAAGTGAAGTTACTTTATGCTTAGAAATTAATTAATTTAGGTAGGTGTGATGGCACATGCTTGTAATCCCAGTACTTGAGAGGCTGAGACCGGAGGATCCAGGTTCGTGACCAGCCTCAGTTACTTAATGGGGTCCTCTGCAACTTAGTGAGACCCTGTTTCAAAATAAAGAATAAAAAATAGGACTGGGCGTATAGCTCAGAGGTAGAATGCCCCTGGGTTCAATCCCCAGTTCTGAAAAAAAATTAATTAATTTTACCATCATCTGGTTTTGCAAATTAAATATTTAGGAGCTGGGTGTGGTGGTGCATGCTTGTAATCCTAGTATTTGGGAGGCTAAACCAGAGGATACGGGTTCACGGCCAGCCTCAGCTGCTTAGTGAGGCCCTCTGCAACTTACTGAGACCCTGTTTCAAAATAAAGAATAAAAAAATAGAACTGGGGCTGTAGCTCAGAGGTAGAATACCCCTGGGTTCCATCCCTAGTACTGCCAAAAAAAAAAAAAAAAAAATAGTTACTTAGGTACAGTTATGGCGCTAATGGCTTCCCTGCAGTTTGAGGTATCACTGTCTGAGTAGGAGTATGAGAACCTGTCCATGTGTGAGAGTGAGACAGTGAGTGTGTGATGTGCTTGCTGATCTAAAATTGTTTGGTTACTGACATACAGTAGGTGTATGAAAATGTCTATTAATTTCTTCCTATTATGGCAAAATAACCTTGCTAGATATCAGCTAGATATATGTAACTAAGGGTCATTGTGTCATGAGAGATAGTATAGCGTAAAGATTACTTACTTATTTTGGCTTTGGGGCTGATTATCTTAATCTGTTTTGGGTGCTATAGCACAACACAGAAGCTGGGGAGCTTATAAACAATATAAACATATTTCCCTCCTTTCTGGAGACT
>PVLC010046949.1:0-11135 GCA_004027655.1 Graphiurus murinus
ATTTGAATGGCAAAATATTTAAAAGTATGGCTTAAACTCTATTAGGTATCTGAAGATCTCTGGGCATTTCTTAGTGACACAGAATTTTTTCTTCATAACTCAAAAGGTAAATGTCAGATAAATTATAATCATTCTGTAACTAAGTATTATTTCTTTCTTACCTTGGAAACTCCAGGAACTTCCTAACTAGCAATCCATCCATTTTTCAAAATAATATTTCTGCACATCAACTGTGTTTAGTGCCTCGGACAGGTGTTGAGTAGAATCATCATACAATTGTCTTCCACAGAATATGATGCTTTAAGGGATGGAGATTTGTGGCTTACAATTTAGAGTGATTAGGGCCTGGATATGCAAACTTAACTGCCCTGGTGTGGGATATAGAGGAATATGTGGAAGGAATAGGTGTTTGCAGTTTGCAAAGCACAGGAGATAATAGAATTTGATTATATACTGCCGAATAAGCTATGCTAAAATTTTTGAAATTTGTTCCATGGACAATGAAAAATATCAAATCATTTGAAGGGAGAGAGAAGCCAGTGAGCCAATTTGCATCTTAGTATGATAATTGTTTAAATTAATTTGCCAATTTGGATTTTTTTTTCAGGGAGTGTTTATTCATTCTAATTCTTGGAACATGCTCTGTCAATAAGGCTTAGTAGTTCTTGTGAAAAAGAAAAGAGAAATTTGGTCTTGTTCATTTCTGTTTGACAATTATCTATTGTGTGCCTATAAGGCGTATTGCAACTTGTGAGATTCTGAAAAAATATACCCCTTGACTACCAGTTCTGGTAGCAATACAGTTCTGAGAAAAAAAAAAAAATAATGCTTCTATTTTATTGACTTAGAGGACTGTAAAATCACCTATTTATGGGTCCTTTTCTATTTTTTTTTTTAACAAATCCTGAATCTCTTTACAGAATGACCTTGTGATCAACCTCTTGGTTTCCCTTTCTCCTGTCTTTCCATCTCTTTACCTGATTTTAACACGATGCCAATCCTTAGTTTCTTCAAGAAAATCCCAGTTCACGCAGCTCTCTTTTAAATTCACATATTCAAGTTTTAGTTGCCTTAAGTCTTTGGTCTTAATAGCATCTAGTAGACTAATCTACACTGACTGCTTGTCATTGTATCACTTTGATATATTCTCAAAACCAGAGTAGGCTGGTAAGTGTTTAACTGGTTCTTGATGAGTATGGACAAGGAGAGTACTGAGACTTGAAGTCACTTTCCATGGTATAAATAATTTCACCACTGCCATTTTCACACTGTCAGCTTGCCATCACTTCAGCAGGCACCTTACTGAAGTTCCAAAATTAGCTACTCCCCTGAAGATAGAGTTGGCCTTTCCTTTGGGTAAAGACTAATTAAAAACACAGATGACCGAGGAGCCCCAATTTAGTTCTTAAAACTCTTCAACCATTTGTATCAGTACAGTTGAGCCTCTCTTTCCATTTGTGATTGACTTAAATAATGTCTTCCCTGTCTGTTGCAATTGTTTATTGAACATTTGTTTTGGACTGAATTATTTCCCCTCGGAATCTGTGTGTTGAAGTTCTAATCCCTCAATGCCTCAGAATATGACTGTATTTGGAGATAGGGCTGTTGAAGAGGTAATTAAGGTAGAATGAGGGAAGTATATGAGTGAGCTAGCGCTAGTACCAATAAAAGTAATAAAAATAAAAGATATAAATGATCCAATTCTGCCAGCACCTTCATCTTGGGATGCAAGCTGCCAGAACCGTAAGAAAATAAAATTTTTGCTGTTTAATGCACCCATCTGTAGTATTTCATAATGGCAGTTCTAGCAAAATAATGCAACACTATGCCGTTATAAAGTGGCAGGGCCTGTCTTATTGCAATATTAATGTAGTTCTCTGATTTCTGTTCCTTTGAAAAGATACCAGGAGTGGAATAGCCAGATCATATGGTGAATCCATTCCCAGTTTTCTGAGGGATCTCCACACTGATCTCCATAGCAACTGAACTAGTTTGCAATCCTACCACTCAACAATAAAGGAAAACAAAATTATGTCATTTGCAAGAAAATGTAAGGACATGGAGAACATTATGCTAAATGAGATTAGCCAATCACAGAAAGTGAAGGGTCATATGTTTTCTGTAATATGCACAAGTTAAGGAGTAATTGGGATACCAGAGGGACTCTAGATAATGGAGGAGAAACCTCAGTGGAGCCAGGGAGGTTGTCTAAGGGTAGGGGAGGGGGAAGAGTGAGGTTCATTCATGGAATTACTGCCATTATCTATGTGTATATACGTGAAAATACCTATGTCAAGCTCAGTACTTTGTTTTGGGAAGGAAGGAGATGGGGAGACTGGGGGTGTGTGTGGGATACCAAGTGCTGTGTCCATGTATGTCATTGTCAACATGATTTACATTATGACCTGAGAGTATAATACATCAATAAAAGCATATTTTTTTAAAAAGCTGTTTCAGGTTATTTGATACCTGCTTGTATTGGTTAGTGGTAAAATTCTATAATGTATGTATTTGTTCATGGTATTTATTCTTTTATAACTGATTTATGCCTGGTTCATTTTTTTTCTATTTTGACCTTACTGTTGTTTGTAGAAAATCTAATTGAATGTCCCTTCATATTTAAGGACTCAATTTATCTATTTCTCAGTTTATCTTCTGCTTTGCTATTTTTATAAAATAAAATATTTTTTGGTTTATTTACTTTTATGCTTATAAGCCTGTCTTCTAATATTTTTCTTCTAGGATTCTTATGACTTTTAACATTGTTCAGTAATGTAACCCATCTGGAATTTATTCTTTTATACTATGATACTTAAAGACCTGTATTATTTCTTGAATAGCTATTTCCCTACTAGCATTTACTAAACAACACATTTTCTTTATTGGTTTTGTGCTTCTTTATTGTAATTTAAAGATTATATTTTGTGTTATTTATGTATTTATTTATGGTACTGAGGAATGAACTTGGGGGCATTCTACCACTGAGCTATACCCCAGCCCTTTTTATTTCTTATTTTGAAACAGGGTCTCACTAAGGTACCATGCACTGGTCTCAAACCTAGAATTCTCCTGTCTCAATCTCCTAAATACTAGGATTACAGATGTGAGCCACAATGCCCAGCTATGTTATATTTTTAAATGTTATATTTCTAATCCATGTTTGTTTTATGTTTATACATTATTATGATTATTTAACTTTTTACTACCTAGGTATATGATAATGAGAACCTTTCTCATGACTTATAAAAGTGTCTTGTTTATTTATGTCTGTTAATTTTCCAGTGAACTTCATTACTCTATTTTCGGTCCTCATTGCACTTGAGTATTATTTCAGGAAGATTAGAACATATTACAAATAACATGATTTTTTTTTTGCCCATAATTCACCTGGTATTCCACATATTCTACATGCATTTCTGTAAAGATGTTCTTTATCTTTCTTTTTTTAATTGGTGCATTGTAATCATACATCTTTGTTAGGTACAAGCTGGTAAAGGCAAACATGCACACACATTTCTCATTTAACCCTTCCCAAATTCCTGCCCCAGTCCCACCCCAATCCCTCGCCTTTCATCCTTCTCAAGTTCAATTTAGTGATTGACTTTGATATGTTTGTGAAAATTCTTTATCTTTCTACAAACATATTCCAAACTTGCCTTATTTGCTTTTCTTTATTTGTTTTGCTAATGGCTTTCTTCTCCATTAAATAATCTATTACTGTGGTACTTGAAAGCAGCATTTAGCACATTTATTAATATTTATTAATATTTTTTTCACATGGTTCTCTTCTATATTTTAATTAAATATTTTTGAAACTTACCAACTGCCTAATAATAATAGCTGATATTTTTGCTTTATCACTTGTATATTTTAGGACTTTCAAAATGAAATTATAATTGATCCCATGAATATTATATGCCTATGGATAGCAGGGAATTTCTAATGTTATAAAGTAAAAGAATAACCTAGGACAATTATTCTCTTTGAAATTTTTATTTTTAAATAAAAATTGATATCAGTTTTATCAAAAGCTTTTGGATTAGGTTGTACTGTTCTTTTTTTGTTTATGTAATTGTACCTATGATACTGATATTTAATGATAAATTATTAGTATGTCAGTAGAATAATCTGACATGACTATGGCAAATAGCTATTTCACTATACATTTGCTAGCATTCTACTTAATATTATGAAATTAAGGGTTCTAAGTTAGCATTTTGATATCTGATTTTATAATTTTATGCTTTTATAACAAAATTATGTTGGTTTGATAGTATTGGCTGAATAAAATTATTGCCCAACTTACTGTTTTTTTTTACATTCCAAATACTAAGTAAATATGGCTGAATGAATGCTCATTAACTGGTTTGCATTGCATTAGAATTGTACATTTATTTTCAGTATAAACAGGTCTGCTGTAGCATAATGTATGTGACTTCCTAAAAGTCTCTTCTTATACAAATCATGTAATAAAAAAAAAAAAAAACAGAAATATTTGGGGAAAATAGGAACTTGGACTCAAAAATTTTTATCAGTAAGTAACAAATTAAACAATTAGAACCTAATAAAAATGGCATATTTTTGCACATGCTAAAATACATAGAAAAACCATAAATATGGTACATTACTTAATTAAAAAGTCCTAAAGTTTGTTGAGGAATGGGAGTTGGAAGGACTGCAACTATGAGGTATTTTGTTTGAATTAGTGGTAAGAGGGTTAAGCGAAGTAGAGAGAACACTGTAACATGGTATATGGCTGGAATAGCTCATAACACAAACTGGGAGTGAGTTATCTGGTAGGAGTGGTGTGTGAGCGTGTGTGTGTGTGTGTGTGTATGTGTGTGTGTGTGTGTGTGTGTGTGATGTGTGATGTGTGATGTGTGCATGGTTTTCCCGAATGGCTTGATTTAGCGAGGTACAGTTTCTTTAGTGACCTACAGTTTCTCACCAATAGAATCACATATAAGCAAATGAAAAATTTGTGTTATGTTAAAATTGTTTCACAGTATACCAATTTTGTTGGAACAAATAGACTAAGATAAGCATTATGACAACTGACTGTATTTGAAACCAGAATAACTTTTCTGGGAATTCTTTTAGAACAAATTCTTTCATAACTACTGTTTTCTCCCCACTCTCCTCATTTTTCCATTCTTGTCTGTTCAGGCTATCTTTTGCTGGAATTTTTCTTGGTCATTCTACTGATTTTATCTGCATTCAGAGTCTACTTCTGCTTCCCAGGTCTGATATTAGTTTTTGCCTTGGTCTATTGCCCAGTTCAAACCTTTGCGTATGAGCCAACTGGGGAAAATATGAGGGTTTCAATAGTTCCCAGAGGATGTTTTTAAATATCTTCTACATTCTATTTCATTTCTCTGTTGTACCTGAAGTAATTTCTCCTTTGGAGATTTTTTTTTTCCTTAACTAAAACGGTGCAGCATAGAGTTTGTACCGGTAGTGTTTTTTTTCTGCAAAGCATAACTATGACAGCTTATAAAATAGTGATTCTCCTCTTACTGCCCTTAAAATTGCTTTGTAAAGTATGACAGAAGTTTTCAGAAGAACTTCCAATTATATGAGAGAACAGATTTCTTACCCATCACTAGGCTCCTGGCTAAGGCACCTAACACAAAAGAGAAAAGACTACAAATATTTAAGGTAGATTTTACATGACACAGGAGTCTTCAGAAAATGAAGACCCAAAGAAACAGAGAAACCTGTGTGCTTTTATGCTTAAGTTTGATAAAGTGTAGACTGTCCTGATAAAATATGATTGGACATAGGGGATAGGATCTAATGGTAATAAACTGGAGGAAACTTAGCAAAGCCTATTTGTTCCAGTTCTCCTTGGTGTCTTTGTGAATAAGGATGATTCTTCCCTCTGGGTATGAAGTTTTTATAACCTGCTTCAGGGAAGACGTTCTAGGTAAAGGTGAAAGTGACGGCCTTGCTCTATATTCTCAAATGTTAAGATATATTTTGAAGAACATGTTTCAAACCCCATTATAATGACTAAAATAATTTAACATGGTTATTTTATCAAATGTCTCAATAATATGTAAATATGAATAATTATTTTAAAATATCAGATTTGCATGGGTAATAACAAGTGCCCCAATTTATTCAAAATCATGTTTAATTTTGAACTATATTTACTTGAAGGTACAAAACAAAATTTAAAACCAATCATAATTCCAGAAGCAAAAGAATACTGAGAAATATGAGTGAAGATACTTTCACCAAGCTGGAACTAACTTCACAAAACCCATTACAAAATAATCAGGCATACCACACACCCAAGAAGTAGTATTGCCAGTGTATTCTTTATCCCTGTTTCAACTTTCAATATAATAGTTGCTTACTCATTATGTGAACATATGGGATAATAAGAATTACTACTCATACTATGGATACATACTATAGTACTATTGTTACTCTTGGCGGTAGTAACTCAGTAACTGTTATGTTAAAATATACAAAATAATTGCATTTTAATATTATCTTCACATTTGTTTTGAGATGTAGGCTTATTATTTATTCATTTTCATGGTGCTGATGATTGAACCCAGAGGTATTCTACCTCCAAGCTACACCCCCGTCATTTTTTTCCAACTTTTTTATTTTGAAACAGGGTCTTCCTAGGTTGCTGAGAGTCTTGCTAAGTTTCTGAGGCTAGTGTTAAACCTGTGACCCTCCTGTCTCAGCCTCCCAATTACTGGGAATACAGGTATGTGCCATTATGCCCAGCTAAAGCTTATTTATTAATAATGAACTTTTCACTCTGTCCCTCCAATAGCTCTTCAAGACTATTGTCTGCTCTGTATCTAAAATAGGGACTGTATCTCTTTGTTTACCTATAGTCAACTACAGGGACTGTACAAGGCCTCTCCATGAGGCGTTTCTTTAGTAAAATGGGTTCCACTTTATTAGTCACACAATTTGGAGGTGCCTAGGAAGTTTTATAAAGCAGAGTAGTAGATTTTCAAGAAAAGGAAATCTTACTAATAATGTAGGCTAATTGAGCCTTCACTTAAAAATCCATAGCACCTAATTTAAGATCCCAAAGGAATGTAAACAAAAGCAATGAACCACAGTTATCTCTTGAATTTAGGAAAAGGATTCCCAAATCAATGAACAGTCTATACAGTACACATAAATGGATTTTTATCTTGATATTTGTCATATGATTTTATGCTATATTTTCTCTTCCAAAGCTGACTTAAAAATATAGCAATTCCTTTTTTGGCAGTTTTTAATTTTGGCTAAAAAACTAGAAAAATAATACAATAATTAAAATAGCTATTTTTCTGAAACTTGAAACTGCAAAATTTGTTTTCAACTTTTAAGAAATTAAGCAGAACAAAATTTTAGAAGTATTTTAGACTTAACACACCTGTTAGTTAATTATAAAGTTCATTCTCTTATAGAAGGAAAGTTATAACCTTACTGATAACACACCTGTTAGTTAATTATAAAGTTCATTCTCAAAGAAGGAAAGTTATAACCTTACTGATACATGAATATTCATGTTTATAGTAGCATAATTCACAACAGCCAAATTATGGAATCAGTTTAGGTGTCCATTAACAGATGAGCAGATTACATAATTGTGAAGTAAACACACTAATTTTACTCAGCCATACAGAAACAAAATTATGTCATTTGTAAAAAAATGGATGGAACTGGAGAATATTAAGCTAAGTGAGATTAGCCAGTTGCAGAAAGCGAAGGGGCATATTTTTTCTCTCATCTGTGGAAGCTAGGGAGTAATTGGGAAATAAAAGGGACTCCAGATAAAGGAGGCAAAACCCCAATGGAATAATGGAAGGGGTCTAGGGGAAGTTGAGGGGGAAACTTGATGAAGGAAACACTTTAAAAGACTCTAGGCACATAAATAAAATTATCAATGCAAATCTCAATATGTGTGGGGAAGGTGGGGTGAGAAGGAGCTCACCAAGTGCTGTGTGCATGTATATTCCTATCATTCTCAACTTCCTTTGATGTTCTACTACAATGCACCAATAAAAGTATGTTTAAGAAAAAAGACTTGTTATGGAAGGTCCTTATGTCAAAGCAAAGAGGGTGGTGGGGAGGGAAGTGAACCAAAAAAAAAAAAAAGTTTGCTTGTTCCTACAAGCCATTGTACTTATTAATTAGATCAAGAGTTGAACGTGTTCCAAAGGTACCTATATGGTAAAACATATTATTACTTCAGGGTCATTCTAACTTATGGATATGACTGGGCCTGGCCTGATATTCTTAATACTTGCTTTTTCACATTTTATAAACATAATTTGTCCATGACATGTTTTTAGCTTTCACGTGGGCTGGAATTGTGAAACTGATGGAGCAAAAAACAGCTTGCAGAATAGTGTCACAAATAATCTTTGTTTTAATATTATTAATGAGTCTTCACACTGGTTCCCAGGCATAGCAAAATAATGAAGCAAGGGGGAGAATTAAATATCTTTGCTTTCTTTTCAAGTTGTAGCAATCATTATTTTTCTCTAAGTCATTAGGACTGTGGCTTTTTCATTTAAAAAGTAGTAGTTAGTTTAGTAATGCATCGCATTAGTGTCTGACAATCTCAAGGGATTTAGAAGTTGCCATGAGAAAAAGCCCATAGTGGGTTAATACACACTCCTAGCTCTGAAGAAACTGATTGTAGGTAAAAGGTAAGATAGTCAGCACTTCTGTAGTGAATAGAACAGAAGGGACCCTGGAGAATAGTAACTGTGACAAATCTAGATTGAGTTGTGCTTGTTTTATACATATCATATTCCAGTATTCTTATTTTGTTGGCTTTAATTTATGATTAATTTCTAGACATTTGTACATGCATTTAAACATAAAGAGCTCTTTCATGAGTATTGTAGTTGCGGGCAATCCATTTTACCCTTTTATGCCTTCATTGTTTTACAGGTAAAATGTATGCTAAAATACCTTCTCTGTGTACCTTAAAGGTTGTGAATGTGAAATTATATAATGTAATAAATGTATTTTATAAGTGGAAAGGCATCATGCTTATCATATATATGTTAGGTTATAGAGTTATGTGTCCATGTATAGCAAAAGTACTTAAGCATACTACAGTTTAAAGAAAAAAATCTGTATCTGAATGTGATTTATGGAATGCTAACTCTGTCTCCACTTGAAACCTACTTCTGAACTTCTAGTTTGACTAAAAACAGTCCTTTCTACATTATTTTCTCCATAATATCTATAGTATGTGGATAAAATCCAAATTTCACACCATGGCACACAATCCCTAAGCTCATCTCTGCACACTCATTTCCTGTGGGTCTTGTTGATCACAACACTGAAGCCACAGTGGCCTTCTTGTTCTCAAAAGATCCATGCCTACCTCAAGAAGGACTTGTAGTTGGGATTTCCTCATTTTGAAATGTTCTTCTGCCAGGATGTTACATGACTTAGAGTCTTTGCCTCATTGACTTCTTCTTTTTTTTTTTTTTTTGCGGTACTGGGGATTGAACTCAGGGGTATTCTACCTCCGAGCTATACCCCCAGCCCTATTTTTTATTCTTTATTTTGAAACAGGGTCTCACTAAGTTGCGGAGTGCCTCACTAAGTAGCTGAGGCTGGTCGCGAACCCGGATCCTCTGGTCTCAGCCTCCCAAATGCTGGGATTACAAGTGTGCTCCACCACACCCGGCTTCTCGTTGACTTCTTTATAAATCACCTCCTTAGAGAAGTATTCCTTTGCTCTTCAATCAAAATTTTCTTTCCCCTATCTACTCACATTATTCAATCCTTTCACTCATGGAAACATCATTACTTAAGATTTTCCCTAAATGAGAAACAACAAAAACTACCTGATATGGTGTTTCTTTGTTTTTATTTTTCGTTTTTGCATTGGACTTTCTGTTTGTATGTTTGTTTTGGTCTCTTCCCCCACTGAAGAGTTTTTAGAAGGTATTTCCCCTGCATCTTACGAATTTGAACAATGCATGGCACAAAGAAGGAAAGAAGGTACACAGTAAGCATTAGAAGAAAGCAATAAACACAGGAGAGGAGAAGATGGAAGGAAGGGAAAGGAAGAGAGAGAAGGATGCAGGAAAAGAGAAGGGAAGAAAATTGGGAGGGAGAGACAGAGGGAAAAGAAGGACTAATTTAATGGATAGATTCTGGCTATATGTCTTGGTCATCTATTATCATTGTTTACTAATAGATGAAAATATGACTTCAATATTTGGAGCTGTTTTTCAGAGTATTTAAAGCTTAAAATGCATTATGACTTCTAGGACTGCCTTATATATGTACTTATTTATTAACATATCTAAGTACATATAGATATATATCAAATATACATGTATATAATTATATATTTTCTTTTTTTGTCCTACTGTATGAAGTTGAGAGTGTTCAGTTCACTACATTAAGGCTAGTGAGGTGAGGGCATACATCTGCTATATATTTTTATTATAGGTCAATAATGAACAAAAAGTTGTACTATGGTGAGCATTTTCCTTTCAGAAGCTATGAGTGTGTGTGTTGGGAACATGATTGAACCCAGGAGCATTCTACCTCTGGGCTACACCTTCAGGGCATTTTTTGTTTGTTCATTTTTGTTTGCAATCTGGTTTTGCTAAATTGCCGAGGCTGATTATTGAGAGGTGATTTTTAATACCTAACATTTTGAGTTTTGATTTCTGTTTGCAGTAGTGTTTGTTCTTCTTTGCTTAGCTGTTTGCTTCCTGGAAGTTATTGTTTCTCTGGTTCTGACGTTTGCTGGTTAGTTCTTTTTTGTAGTTAATCTCTTTAAGCAGTTTCTCTAGTGCTGGTTTGGAAGACAAAAATTCCTTCAGTTTCTGTTTGTCATGGAAGGTTTTTATATCCCCGTCAATTTTAAGAGAGAGTTTCGCTGGGTATGAGAATCTTGGCTGGAAGTTATTTTCTTTCAGAGTTTGGAATATGTTAATCACACTGAATATAAATGGTCTCAATTCCCCAATAAAAAGGCACAGGGTGGCAAAATGGATCAAAACCCAGAATCCATCTATATGCTGCCTGCAAGAAACACACCTTACAAGCAAAGATTCCCACAAACTAAAGGTGAAGGGCTGGAGTAAGGTAATCCATGCCAATGGAACTCGGAGACAAGCAGGAGTAGCAAC
>PVLC010046950.1:0-11257 GCA_004027655.1 Graphiurus murinus
GAACATCAGTTTCTTATAAAAATGGAGATAAAATACCTACCTCAGTCTCACTGAGAGACATTCACACTGCTAATAAATAACTTGGGCACACCTTTCAGAATGAAGTCACATGCATGAATTTATTCATTCATACAAACATTTCCTGAGTACTAAGGATAGAAAAGGTATTTCACCAAAACAAACAGAGCAGAATTCCTGCCCTGGGGGAATGTGGTTGGGAGTTTTCCCCCTCTTCCAGAATTTGGTGGAGAATATTAATTCTTTGGAGGGAATGCCTCAGATGTCTTTATGATTTCCGTAACCCTTTTTGAAGAGTCGGTACTTAATCCAGTATCAGCACTGGGAAGGGCTCTTGAAGCCATCCAATTCAAACTCTTCTTTAATAAATGGGGGGAAAGGGGGGCAGAGAGGGCAAAGGACCTCCCTCCAGCCTCACAGAGCCCTCCAAATCATGGTGCAAATATTTTTCTGGGTGTTTGGTAACTCACTCTCTTGGGTTCCTATGAAATCCCAAGAGTTCTTGCTGGACACTCAAGGGTCCTAGACCCCCCCCTGGGCTTCCGCCCCACCCCCACTTCTGTGCAATCAAGGAAAGAATTCTCAGGAAGACCAGAAATGTCTTTAAGTTGAAGTACACCTGGTGAGTGGGGGGTACTTCCCCACAACTGCCTGGGCCTGGTGCCAAGTCAGTGGGCTGTGCCCCTGGGCAGCAACACCTTTGCCCACCCCCCACTCAAAACAAGGCTGCCTTTAATTGGCCAGGGAGGGAGTGGCAGGAAGGCAGAGCAGGGGAACGCTCCAGCTGGACAGGAAGAACTGGTTTAGGATGGCAAACCCCGCCAAACGGAGGAGAGGGCAGCTGGGTGCCCAGCCTGGGCTCCCTTCTCCAAACCTGGGGCACCGAGGTGGGGCGGAGGGGACACCATCCAAAGGGAGGGCAGGCCTTTGAATTGAGCCTAAAATTAGGGAAGAGGCCCGAATTCATTACTGGAAGTCACCACTAGTCAGACAGGAATTCGGATGACCTGGATGCTCTGCTACCCCAAGGCAGTACCATTTTCTCTCTCTTCTCCTCTCCTCCCTTTCTCCCTCTCTCCGTTCCCTCATCTGGAAAGTGGGTAGAATATATCCCCCACATGCTTGCTAGGTTTCTTATAAAGACAAAATGCACCAGCAGTGACATATGGAAATTACTCAATAAATCATAACTGTAGTTAGCAAAACCCTTCTCCCTGGGCCTCATTTTTCTCTGCCTGCAAGCAGGGCAGGCCCCAGATTATCTCCATGATCTAAGTCGGAGGAGACTTGGTCTGGTTTTTCTGGCCACAACCTGGGAGCAGAGGGGTCAAAGGGGGAAGCCCTGCACCTCAATTAGAGGCTGTTCCCCAGAAAGGGGAGAGCTGAGGTCAGATCAGACTCACACCTCGTTCAGGAAGCAGCGGCCCAGGGCTGACTTCTCCCCCAGCTGAAGGGTCTTCACCTGACAGGATTGATACAGCATACTGCTCTCCCCTCCCCCAAACCACATCCTTCTGACTGCCCCTGGGACCCAGCTGTCTGCTCCTCCCCCTGGAGCACCTGCAGGCTCAGCAGCCCCTGGGAGAACTAGCATGTGACCATCTGCATGGTGACCTCAGCCACCTCCTGGTCCTTTTCCTCTTTTCCCCCACGTGGCCCAGCCAGCGTCCCTCCAGAAGCCTTCCCAAATGCTTGACTCCCACATGCCCTTCCGGACCTCCTGCGGTGGGGGGGCTCCGGCCCTGGCTCAGCCGCTAAGGAACCTTTCTGCAAAGCTGCCCTTGCTCTGAGGTCATAACCTCACTCTCCACTCCGGTCTCCTTCCAGCTCAGAATTCCCTGAGGCTTTCCAGACTCAAAGCTCAAGATTCTAGATCAGTCTCAAGTCATCCAGATGGGACACTGGCAGCGGCCACTCAGGACAGAAGTTAGAGAAAAGCAAGAACTTGGAAGCCTGGCTGTCTAGGTTGAAAATCTGGCTCAGCCCCACATTAGCTGTGTGACCTTGGGCAAGTTACTTAACCTCTTTAGCCTCAGGACCAGTGTAAGGACAGTCAACAGTAGGATTGTGGCTGGGATTCGGCTAGTTGGTAGAAGGCTATTTAGAACAGAAGTGCAGACACACTAACAGCAATGCAGACCTGAAATTGTGCTGTGTCGCTCAAGTCTCTCTCTCATTCCTCAACTCGAGGCTGCCAGGGACCAACTTTCCCCAAAGTTAAGTAGGGAGAAGAAGGAGACTCCAGGCTTTCAGAGGAACTAACTAACATTAATGATTAAACCCCAGGTGCTCACTCCCCCTAAAACTGGGGCTAAAGGTCACACAGCACAAGCGCTTGGAGGCAGATCACCTTTCCCAGTAATTCCTCTGCCTCGATTTCCCAAATGAGCTTGCCTCCCTCCTCCCCAGCTGGCTGCTGCGATGGAGCTTCTGGTGGCCCGGGACCCGTGGACAGTGAGAAGGGACAGGTTCCTCTAGGCTCACCAAGGATTTCTCCCCTCCAGCCCCCTTCAAGCCCACTGGAGGAACACTTCTCCCGAAAGCCGAGAGCTGAGCCAACGCCACTCAGGGAGTCGCCACTTTCTAGAGACCCTAAGGAATCGGTCGTCGCTTCTCGCCTCACTCACTGCTCCGTACCTTTTGTGCAGAAGGTGAAGGTGAGACCAGAAGGGACAGGGCCTTGACCCGTCTTAAGGCAATGGCAGGACTAGGGCCAGGACCGCAGTCCGGGCTAGGTGCGCGCTCCAAGCCTGTGAAGCAAGGCCCGCACAGGCTAACCCCCTCCCTCTGGGGCGCACACGCTGCCCTCGCATCCAGGCCTGTCCCAGGGTCACGGCGAGGGGGCGAGGGCGTGGGAGGAGCAAGAAGGGCTGACACCGGCTTTGGCACGTCCAAGCCCGAGCCCGCAGCAGTGCGGAGGCCGGGAGAGGCGGAAAGACCCAAGGGCTGCGGGAACTCGGCGCAGACGCCCGGAGCCTCCCAGCGCCCCCGGGGCACGGTTTCCCACAAAGTTTCTCCCGCCTCTGCGTCCAGCTGGGGGGCGGCGCGGCCCCCTGGACGCGCCCCACCGGATCGCAGGCTCTCCGGAACAAAGGAGGCAGCGGCCCGCCCCCGGGGGACCTCCGGGCACCTACCGACTCGGCGGCGGCGGCGGGGACGCCCACGCAGAGGAGTAGCAGCAGCGCCAGCAGGCGGGCGGGAGTCATGGTTCTGCGCGGCCGACAGCAGCGAGTGGCCGCGGCAGGCGCGGGCCGGACTTATAGGCGGTGCGCCCGGCCCCGCCCCGCCCGGCCCGGCCCGCTCCCCGCCCGGAATTCCCCCGCCCGGCCCGGCGCGCGGAGCTGGAAACCCCAGGGAGCCTGCCACCCCTACCCGTCCTCCGATCCACTGCTGCGCAGGCCCCCAGACGTAGCTCGGTCTAACCTCATTTTTGCAGTTGGGGAAACTGAGGCCCAGGGACGGGAAGGACTTGCCCAGGGTCTTCTTTTTAGACCGCCTTACAAATCCGGTGCGCTCCTCTTGGAGCTCACGGAAAATTTTCCAAATGGAACGTGAGCACGGGTAGTTTGAACAAGCTTTTGGGAAAGGCGAAATATGTCCGGCTTTGTGAGTTTTGCAATCTCTCTCAAGTGTTCAAATTAGCCACACAGTCCCAGAGGAATGAGCCTTCTTGTATCCTAATAAAACATTTCTTAAGGAGCCGGGCGTGGTGGCGCACACTTGTAATCCCAGCATTTGGGAGGCTGAGACCCAAGGATCCGGGTTCGCGGCCAGCCTCAGCTACCTAGTGTGAGGCCTTCGGAAACTTGGTGAGACCTTGTTTCAAAATAAAGAATAAAAAAATAGGGCTGGGAGTATAGCCAGGAGGTAGAACGCCCCTGAGTTCAATCCCCAGTATCCCCCCCAAAAAAAAACATTCCTTAAGGACACTGAAATGAGAGTTTTGGATAATTTTCACGTGTCACTAAACATGATTATCATTTTGACTTTTCCCCAACCATTTGAAAATGGAAAAATCATTCTTAGACAGGCATTGTGGCCCACGTTTGTAATCCCTGTACTTGGAAGGCTGAGACAGGAGGATTGCAGGTTTGCGGCTAGCCTCAGCTACTTAGTGAGGCTCTCTGCAACTTAATGAGACCCTGTTTCAAAATAAAGAATAATAATAGGACTGGGGGTGTAGGCCAGAGGTAGAATGCCCCTGAATTCAATCCCCAGTACCGAAGAAAAAAAAAAAAAAGCAGTGGGCTGAACAAAAATAGGCAACTGGTAGCAGGTTGGTCTGAGAGTGGCTGACCTCTGTTTTGTTTTGGGGGGTTTTGTTTTGTTCTTTGGTACTTGGGGGCATTCTACCACTGAGCTACATTCTCCCAGCATCGTGTGTGTGTGTGTGTGTGTGTGTGTGTGTTATGAAGGATTGAACCCACAGGTATTCTACCTCTGAGCTACACTCCCAGCCCATTTATTTATTTATTTATTTATTTATTTATTTATTTATTTATTTATTTATTTATTGCAGTACTGGGGATGGAACCATGGTCATTCTATCTCCGAGCTACATTCGCAGCCCTAATTTTTATTCTTTATTTTGAAATAGGGTCTCACTGAGTTGCAGAGGGCCTCACTAAGTAGCTGAGGCTGGCTGAGAACCTGTGATCCTCCTGTCTCAGCCTCCCAAGTACTGGGATGACAAGCATGCGCCACCACGCCCAGCTCCTATTTTATTTTTATTTTGAAACAGGGTCTCGTTAGGTTGACAAGAATCTCAGTACTTGCTGAGGCTGTTCTCAAACCTGGGATTCTCCTATTTTTGTGGTACTGGGGATTGAACTCAAGGGCATTCTACCTCCGAGCTATACCCCCAGTCCTATTTTTTATTCTTTATTTTGAAACAGGGTCTCACTAAGTTGCGGAGTGCCTCACTAGGTAGCTGAGGCTGGCCTCGAACCCGGATCCTCCGGTCTCAGCCTCCCAAATGCTGGGATTACAAGCGTGCGCCACCATGCCCGGCTTGATCTCTGTTTTAAGGGGTTCATTTTTCAGATTAGGTATTTCTTTAAAAGCTTGATTTTGCCAGAGGCGGTGGCAGAAATTTGTGATCTCAGAGACTCTGGAGGCTGAGGGAGGAGGGTGGCAAATTTGCAAGTTTGAGGCAAGCCTGGGCAAGGGTCTCAAAATTAAACTTTAAAAGGGAGGGCTAGAGCTGGCTGTGGTGGCACACCCTTATAATTCCAGTATTTGGAAGCTGAGACCGGAGGATCACAGGTTCAAGGATAGTCTCAGCAAGTAGTGAGACTTTTATCAACCTAGTGTTTCCAAATAAAAATAAAACAGGGCTGGGGGTGTAGCTAGGAGGTAGAATGCCCCTGGGTTCAATCCCCAGTACTGCAAAAAAAGAAAAAAAAAAAAAAGGAGGTCTAGGCTCATGGTGGTGGCTCATGCCTATAATCCCAGTACTTGGGAGGCTGGGAGGCTGAGACAAGAGGATCCCAGGTTGGAGACCAGCCTCAGCAATTTAGAGAGACTCAGCAACCTAGCAAGGCCCTGTTTCCAAACAAAGGGCTGGGGTGTAGCTCAGAGGCAGATGCCCCTGGGTTTACTCCCCAGTACCACAAAGAAAAGAGAGGGCTAGAGATGGTGCTCAGTGGCCGGGAGCTTGCCTGGCGTGCAGCAGCCAGACGCTGGGTTCAATCCCCACTATGGAAGGAAGGAGGTGGGGAAAGAAAAAAAAAAAAAAGTTTGATCTCTGAAAACTGGTCTGCAAGTTTATCTCCATTCTCAAGTCAGTTTCTGTGCATTATAAAAGACAGTTGTTCATCCTGCTTCCAACACCCCCCCCCCTCCAATCCTCCCAACAGTGCATTCCCTATGGGGTAGAAAGGGAGGAGGAGGATAGCAAAATGTTCTGGGCCCCAAGCACAGATACTGTTGGAATAATTAGGGAGTATCCTATGATAATCAAATTACTAAAAGATTTCTAGCTCTGTCTCTCCTTGTAGTCTAAGGGTGTAACATGGCTTTAGAACTAGGGTACTTTGAAGTCAGATGTGGTGGTGTACACCTGAGACAAGAGGATCTCAGGTTCGAGAACAGCCTCAACAAGTAGTGAGACTCTCATCAACCTAGCAAGACCCTAAAATAAAAATAAAGAAAGAAAATAGGGCTGGGGGTATAGCTGGGAGGTAGAATGTCCCTAATATTACAAAAAAAAAAAAGGAAAAGAACAGAACTAGGGTATTTTGGCCTATGTTGGCATATTATGAATTCATATATTCTGCTGGATGGAGAGTTAGAAATAACTTCCCTTCTTCTTCTCCATGATTATTATTAAAGAATGAAAGTCCCTTGTGGCAGAGACCCTTGAGAGGAGAGCAAGTTCCAAATACTGACCGTGGTTTTTCCCACAGATTTAACAGTAAGCAATTATTTTCAGCTATTCCTAATATGCTTCCCTGGGATTCGGAAAGAAAAGACAAATGAATGAGTCTTATGCCAGAATAAGAAATCCTTTTGCAAGTCAAATGGTTTATAAACTTTGCTTTCCACAGAACTGAATGAGAGCTTAAGCTAGTTGTCAGTATATAGATCATTAAAAGTGATTTTTGATGATGGATTACTATGTGGATTTAGGTATCTGTCATCACATTGTTATAACAAAACTCCTTCTGTTCTCAGCTTCTTTAAGTATACAGTTTTCGGCACTTACAAGGTATGCTGGTAAATATTTGACAATAGGCTGGGGGAGATGGGAGGGCTAATTTGTGCCACCTGCCAGTTTCTATAGAAGAAATACTCTTACCATGGTTGATTTCAAGCAACCAATGAGCTATCATTGAACATGGAGTTGGGAAGAGATGAACAATTTTTTTTTTTTTTTTTTATCCCAGAGGCATTCTACCTCTGAGCTACACCTCCAGCCCTATTTTATTTTGAAACAGGGTCTTACTAAGTTGCTGAGGGTCTCACTAAGTTGCTGAGGCTAGTCTTGAACCTGAGATCCTCCTGTCTCAGCCTCCCACGTACTGAGATTACAGGCATGCACCACCATGTCCGGCTGGATGAGCAGTATTTCTAACACAGAGATAAAGTGTCGTGAGCCAGGCATGATGGTGCATGTCTGTAATCCTAGCTACTTGAGAGGCTGAAGCAGGAGGATCACATGTTTGAGGCCAGCCTGGACAACTTAGCCAGAGATCCTATCTCAAAATAAAATAAAAGGGCTGAGGATGTAGCTTAGCGGTAGAGCACTTCCAAAGCATGCATAAAGTGCTGAATTCAAACTCCAGTACTTCCCCCCCTCCAAAAAAAAGAGTTATATCTAACAGTCTTACTTTTTCTGTTTAATAATTGTCTACCGCTGGGCATGGTGGTGCACGCTTGTAATCCCAGTAGTTGGGAGGCTGAGACAGGAGGATCGCAGGTTCATGGCCAGCCTCAGCTACTTAAGTGAGGCCCTCCACAACTTAGTGAGACCCTGCTTCAAAATAAAGAATAAAAATAGGGCTGGGGTGTAGCTTGGAAGTAGAATGCCCCTGGGTTCAATCCCTAGTATCAAAAAAAAAAAAAAAAAAAAAAAAAGTCTACTACCAAACTTTACAGGTCTGATTTCATGTCACATTGTTTATTCTTATTTTTTGCAGTACTAGGGACTGAACCCAAGAGCTCACAAAGGCTAGGTAAATGCTCTATCGTTGAGCTACACTCTCAGCCCTTTGTATTGTTTTTATTTTGAGAAAGGGTCTCACTAAATTGTCCAAGTTTCTTGGCTTCTTGCTTTATCCAGGTTTTGAGAATCTCTCTGAAGGCAGCGATATGTTTGAATATCGTTATCTGTGGATTTCTGGGTTTTTAATCTGGACTTCTTGGATTGGGAGCAGGGTAGGAAGCATGAGTAGTCAATATTCCTATAGAATATGTGTCTATACATAAATTATTGTGAGGCAAGAAGCTTTAAATTCTTTCTGTAGATCCTCAAAGAATTCCTAACCTCCAAAGAGTTAAAAAACATCTTGACCAATCCAGGCGTGGTGGCACACACCTGTAATCCCAGTACTTTGGAGGCTGAGATAGGAGGATCACAGGTTCAGGGCCAGTCTCAGCAAATAGTGAAACTCATCAACCTGGCAAGACCCCGTTTCAAACTAAAAATAAAAAGGTCTAGGGGTAGCCGGGCATGGTGGCGCATGCTTGTAATCCCAGCGTTTGGAAGACTGAGACTGGAGGATCCGGGTTCACGTCCAGCCTCAGCTACCTAGTGAGGCACTTTGCAACTTAGTGAGACCCTGTTTCAAAATAAAGAATAAAAAATAGGGCTGGGGGTATAGCTCGGAGGTAGAATGCCCAGTACCACAAAAAAAAAAAAAAAAATGTCTAGGGGTATAGCTTGGAGGTAAAATGCCTCTGAATTCAATCTCTAGTACCACCAAACAAACAAAAAACCACTTCAATCAAAACCTATGGTTCTTTGGGTAGTTCTATTGGTGTGTGTGTGTCTCTCTCTCTTTTGCTTTTTCGGTACTGGGGATTGAACCCAGAAACATTCTACCTCTGAGCTACACCTTCAGCCCCATTTTATTTTATTTTTATTTTGAAACAGGGTCTCTCTAAATTGCTGAGGCTGGCCTTCAACCTGGGATCCTCCTGTCTCAGCCTTCCAAATACTGGGATCAGACATGTGCCACCACAGCCTAGCTCTTGGTCTTTTCTTTGATTCCTAGAAAATAAAATGCATCAGTCAAAGACTTGTAGTACTTGCTGGGTGTGGTGGCACACGTCTGTAATCCCAGTACATGAGAGGCTAAGACAGGGGAATCACAGGTTTGAGGCCAGCCTCAGCAACTTAGCTAGACCCTGTTTCAGAACAAAACAAAAAAAGTAATCAGGGCTGGAGATGTAGCTCAGAGATAGAATGCCCCAGTACTTACCCCCACACATGCCCTGAAAGAAAAAAAAATAGATCTGTAGTACTGAATCAAAGTCTCCAATTTCCTGCATGGAGCTAAAGTAAAACAAAACAATAACAATTACAAATAGTTTTTAGGGTTGGAAGCAAAATAAGAAGTTCTCGATTGAATCCTAGTTCTAGAAATTGCCAGTTGCAAAATCCACATCGTTTTTTAGGGCCAGAAGTTCTTGATTAAATCCCAGTTCTAGGACATGCCGGTTGGAGGAAAGTGTGTGAGTCACTTTGCTCTCTATAAAATAGGGCTAATTCTCCTTTGGGGTAATTAGGAAAGAGAAAGAAGGTGAGTGGCAGGCACGCAGTAAACATTCACCTATGCTGGTTTCTCTTTCCCTTTTCTTACTCACTCCTGAGATGGAGTGAGTCCAAGGGAAATAAATCATGAGCCTAATACGTGATATCCTTCCCCTAGCTTCTTTTCAAGTAAATGGAAGCGATTCAGGACAGCAACAGGCAGCCCCCTCCCACGGAATTCAAGAAAGAGTTGTTAGTGTGAAAATTGCGGGTGTGGTAGTTCCAGTGTTTAGGAGACTGAGACAGGAGGATCATAGGTTCATGGCCAGCCTCAGCAACTTATCCAGGCCCTCTGCAACTTAGTGAGACCCTATTTCGAAATAAAATAGGACTAGGAGTGTAGCTCAGAGGTAAAAATGCCCCTGGGTTCAATCCTCAGTACTCCTCCCCCAACACACACACAAAAAGAGAAGAAGAAGAAGAAGAAGAAGAAGCAGCAGCAGCAGCAGCTGTGGAGGCCCAGCTTGCAACAGGGTGAAGATGTCCTTCCCTGTTTTCTCAGACCTCCTAGGCCAGAGTTAACTGAGGCTGGGTACACACCTGGAACATCCTGAAACACCAAGCCCAAGGCACTATAAGCTATCCTGTCATGAAATGCCCCCTTCTCCTGGAAGCCTCAAAACCACCGCCTTCTTGCAGCTTTCTTCTCTCCCTCTGAGACCTCTAGTACCCACCTGCCCCCTTTGGGCAGGTGTCCCTTTCTTGCTCAGGTTAGTTAGAGGTTAAGAGCGTTGACTTCATAGAGATCTGAGTTATAATCCTGGCTGTGTGACTTGGAGCGAGATGTTTTATTTCTCTGTACCTCAGTTTCCTCATTTGTAACTTGGGGATAAGAATGTTGACAGCATGGTGCCTACCACAATACCCAGCACATAAATGTCATTTATTTTTATGATCAAGGAATTCTCCCTTATTAGAATCTTGAGTTGGCTGGGCATGGTGGCACAAGCCTGTAATCCCAGTACTTAGGAGGCTGAGACAGGAGAATCTCAGGTTCAAAGCGAGCCTCGGCAACTTAGCGAGGGTCTCAGCAACTCAGTAAGACCCTATTTCCAAATAAATTGAAAAAAAAAATAAATAGGGCTGGGAGTGTATCTCGGAGGTAGAATGCCCCTGTGTTCAATCCCTAACGCCACCAAAACAAAACAAAACAAAAAGTCGAGTTATTCCTCTCCCTGGCAGCTCCTCACCCACAGGACACAGGTCATCACACCGATTTTGGACTCTCTGAGGGATTGGGTCATGGAGAGCTCTCTCCCAGAATAGGGTCGACCCTCTCTGGTCTTCCTCACTCCATGCAAATCTCTCTCCAGTCCCAGATAATGACAGCCTGGGCTTTCCAGAACCCATGGAATGTCTAGCCACTGCCTTGCATAACCACAGAAAGTGGAAGGGTGGGAAGGGTCCTCTCCAGCCGCTCAACTCAACAGTAACCCCATTGTAAGGTAGGCAAACCAAGGTCCACTCGGTGAGTCAGCGTCCACCCAAGGTATTTGGAAGAATTCTAAAAATAGCCCCTCCGATTACCCTATTTGTTTTGCCTAATTTTTTCTAGCAACACTTTCCTTACCTGACAGCACACATTTGTTCTTTTACTTGCTTATTATCTCTTTGCCTGACCAGGTATGTTTCATAAGGGCAGGGACATTGTTTTGTCCAGGGTTAGATGCTTAGCACCTGTCCGAAGTCCAACACAGGCTGGTGCTCAGTACAAACCTGCTGTACGGATAATTGGATAAGTGCTATTTGGGTGTTTTCCTTATAGGCTCAGACACAGCAATTCATTCATTTGGTCACTTATCTAATGAGCAATTTTCTTTTTTTCTGCAGTACTGGGGATTGAGCCCAGAGGCATTCTACCTCTGAGCTATACCCCCAGCCCTATTTTATTTTTTATTTTGAAAGAGTCTCATTAAATTGATGAGGCTGTCCTTGAACCTGTGATCCTGTCTAGCCTCCCAAGTACTAGGATTACAGGCATGC
>PVLC010046951.1:0-11254 GCA_004027655.1 Graphiurus murinus
GCCTCGAACCCGGATCCTCCGGTCTCAGCCTCCCGAATGCTGGGATTACAAGCGTGCACCACCACACCCGGCTTCGAACCTGTATTTTTTAAGGGAGCACATTAGAACAAGTCCAAAGCTATGGTGCTATAAAACTTGATAAACTGCAATAATTGTGGAAGACCGCCTGGCCCAATAATTGAATCAACACTGGGACCTATTTCCACGTCCTAGCTTTGTGAACCCAGAGGTCACCCCAGCCCCAGTCCACATCAGCCTCCAGGATAATTTCTTAATCTCCCTTTACTATAGCATCTCTGGTATTTGAATCTCACTAATTCAATCCTGAATTGGATGGGGCAGCAGAGGAGGCTCGTAAAGTTTGCAGGCCCTTTGTCTCCCTGGTTTTCCTGGAGGCATCAGATCCCGCTGTGCATGGTTCCGAGTACCCTCCAAAAGAAAATCAACAGTTTAAGAAGTTTTCTGCATTACTGAGAGGAACGAAGCTTGCAAGCTGTAACATGTTGCATATGTCTCTCATTAAATAATCCTCCAAACTTCAAAAAAAAAAAAAAGTGGGGGTGGGGGGAGAGAAATCATCATCTAGAGCTGCACATCAAACAATAAAACTATTTTTAGTCTTCCATACCATTAAGAAATTAGATTCCATACATTCATCTTCCAGTTATCTGGCATTAGTAAAATGACCTTGAAGAAGAACGAGCCAAAACCTCATCTGCAGAGTCTACAGGCTGACATTTAAGAGAGTTCTTTAGTAAGAGTCTTAACATGCCGTGCATGAGAAGCCAAGAACTTTCAAAGACTGACTGATGGGTAGATTTGGTTAGGAATCACAGAGCAAAGCGCATTTCTTTGGACCTCTGCTTTTGTAGTTCTCTGTGTAGTGAAGCCAGATACCTTACCCGGGACATCTCGAGCTGGGCACAGAGCTCAAGTTGTGTAAAAGAGTAGATAGCGATTCTTACAGAACGGCAAGTGGATTTTATTTGGAAAGGGAGGGCAGGGGACGCTCCAGGGAGTTGAGCGAGAATAGGAAGACTCAAATTCCAGGAGGAAAAGAGGAGACAAACTTTGTAGTAATGTCTTAGAATACAGCATCAGTGGAAAACCACTAACTTACAAGCACCCTCCACAGTCCATCTCGACTTTCTCCCTAAAAGAATACCTACCAGACCAGGTGTGCTGGCACACACCTTTAATCTTAGTCCTTGGGAGGCTGAGACAGGAGGATCACAAGTTTGAAGTCAGCCTCAGCAACTTAGTGAGATCCTTAGCAACTTAGCGAGAACTTGTTTCAAAATTTAAAAATAAAATAAAATAGGGCTAGGGGTATAGCTCAGAAGTAGAATGCTCCTGAATTCAATCCCCAGTACTACTACTACCACTACTACTACTACTAATAGTAATAATAATAATTATAATAATAATGATAATAATAATAATAATAATAATGTGTGGGTAGAAAAATGCATTGTGTAGCACCGCTCAAAGAGAATAGAAAGCTAGTGATAGATGATCCACAGGTCCAGTTCAAGGACATCATGATGTAGGTCTCACTTATAAGATGTAAAAACTGAGTGACAAAGAGTAACGTGCTCCCAGGTCTCAATCCTGATGAGTAACAGAGCCAGGAGGAACACATGGGTCTTAATCCCCAAATCAATGGTCTTTCCCTCTCAGCATATTGATTTAGACCAAAGTCCCGTGCAGATCTGACTCTCCCGGGGCTCAGTAGCCCATCCTGAGCCTTTGCCACTTTCCTCTGCCCCCCCCCCCCCGGAGACATAGAGACTAAAGCGAATCAGATCGACTCTTAGTCAATGATGTCAGAAGGATGCTCCAGTTGCCCATGAATGTTGATCACATGTGTGAGGCTGGAGAAAGAGTGACTCTCAGCACACAGGGACTTGCTCTTCCGCACAATGGCAGCCACAATCCTTCTTTGACATGATGGTGGTGGGACCACATGCTTGCAGTTCTCTGTGCTGATCTTTTGAGAGAGTATGAGGTCATTGATTCCAACGAGCAGACATCCAAGGTCCGAATTTATTTTATCTCAAGTTGAAGAGGGCAAATATATTTTGGAACAGCCAGAAACACAAATTAAAAGTTTCCGAGTCCAGTGGAAGAGATATCTACTCATTATTACTCTTGGAAGCACCAGGAGGTTCCTCCACTCCCTTATGAAAGTTCTAGGTAAAGCGTCATCTTAACTTCTCTAGGGAGTAGACCAGTTCAAGGTGAAGTGGGATTAGTTCATGGTAAGCTTCTGACAGGCTCGTAAGCCTCTTGCTTCTAGAACAAGACTAAATGTGATGACTTCGTGCCTTCCCTCAACTCTTAGGACTGAGAACGGATACAAACTCTTCTCTATAATTGATCTCTGGATTAGACTGTCTGTGTATACACATACATGCACCCGTACTTGCACATAGAAACGTGGTCATTACAGTATCAAAGAAGTGATTTTTAAACTCCCCAGGATAATTATTCCCACTGCATTGTCATTTTATTATTTTCTGCCTGTCTGGAACTGGGCTTGACAAATTCTAGATTTTTGATGACTAACATAAAACACATTTAACTGGGACACTAGAGAACTAATGAGTACTTACCACTTGGTAGACCACATACAACCCTTTACTTATGGTCCAAGAATTCTTCTGGGCTGGGGCCGATGTGGAAGCTGCCATTATTAATTTTCCCCATAAATCATTGATGTTTTACCGTCCATTGGCAGCTCCCATTGGAGCAAAGCAAAAGCAGATGGCATTGACTGTTGTACCCGAAGATGCTAACACTATTTTTTTTTTTTTTTTTTTGACACTGAAAAGAATCCAGAAAAGTTAACAAGGTTGAAATGCTTTAGTCTTCTCACTGCGGATCATTAAATGGGTGGCGACTGTTGACTTCCCTTTAAATTAAAAACAAACAAAAATATGAAGGGGAGAGGCGCACTTGGTTGTATGTTGCACAATGGTTGGGCTAACCTGAAAAGTCTCGTCTGGGAGGAAGAAAAATTAAAAATAAATAAGTAAATAAATAAAACCTGTGATCCAAAGATCATAGAAATTGAAACATTTCAGAGTTTTTCAAACCACCCATGCAGAAGCTGTCTGGGCTCTGATATCCCTACTAATTTGCCTATCTCTGCTTCCACAGGTTGTAGCTTTTGTAGACAAGTTCAGAGCCCCCCCCCCAAAAAAAATAATGTTAGGCACTTTCTAGCTAGCCTGTATCAGGGGGGAAGGATTCTTGACACTTTTGTTCCAGAGCTCCCTGAAAGGCTGAGTCTCCAAACCCCACTGGTGAGACTCTTTATTCTCTCACTCTGACACGGCCGCTGTGCTTTGGCGTGATGGAGCGTGTTGTCTCTTATGGATTTTCTGCTGAGTGTGTAGCCTTGTTACATACCACGCGTGGTCATTGCGTTCCTCTCCAGGGTAAGGCATGCAAACTCTATTTTAGCAGTAGATAAAGCCAGGATGAACAATACAAAAGCAGACTGACGGGTCAGCAATTGGTAGTCCAACAGAGGTGGTCATTTGTTGACATGCGGCTGTGGTCTACAGGAGGAGTTGTTAGAATAAGAAATGGTATCAAGCCAGAAGTGGTGGCACATGCTTGTAATCCCAGCATTTGGGAGGCTGAGACAAGAGGATCCGGGTTCGCGGCCAGCCTCAGCTACTTAGTGAGGCACTCTGCAACTTAGTGAGACCTGGTTTCAAAATAAAGAATAAAAAATAGGGCTGGGGGTGTAGCTCGGAGGTAGAATGCCCCTGAGTTCAATTCCCAGAACCGAAAAAAAAAAAGAATAAGAAACGGTATCTGCTGAGGCTAGCTATGGATATTTTTGTGTTCTCTGGAATAGTGTTTTGTTGTTGTTTGTTTGTCTTAATTAAAAACTCACCACTTGGTCCATTAGGATTCTCTGATGTAGAAAGCATCTAGGAGTTATATCAGCCACTTACTTGCTTGTACTAAGTATCAAATACTGGCACAGTGTATCCATGGATTGGTCATCTAATTTGTTTAAAATTTCTTCTATAATTTTTTTGAGAATAATACATTTAAAATATGAAATTTGTCTTTATAAGAACTGGATCTAGTCAGGCATGGTGGTGCACGCTTGTAATCCCAGTACTTGGGAGGCTGAGACAGGAGGATCGTAGGTTCGTGGCCAGCCTCAGCTACTTAGTGAGGCCCTCCACAACTTAGTGAGACCCTGTTTCAAAATAAGAGAATAAAAAATAGGTCTGGGGGTATAGCTCAGAGGTAGAATGCCTCTAGGTTCAATTCTCAGTACCACAAAAAAAAAAAAAAAGAAAAAGAAAAAAGAACTGAATCTAGAAAAGTAGTGGTAAATGTGAGTTTTACTTAGAATGATTTTTACCAGTGGAGTGGAAAACTTAAGCCCCTTTGGTCCCGATGCTTACCAGAAGAGCAAGAGAACCAGGGTCATCTTTTACCGTCAGAATACTCCCAGGAGCCTATCTCACTAACAGTTAACATCAGAAAGTAATTCATTTCTGCTGCTCTATGGGCAGGCAAAGACATAAAGAGGGATTATTAGAACTGTGAATCTCAAGCATGAAAAAGTGTTGAGAAGAAAGAATGGCATTCGTCTTTGTTTTTGTTTTTTTAGAGTTTTTAATGAAGGGCCGGTTTTCCAGCCTTATTTTTAAACACTGTGTACTCAGCGTTTCAACAGATGTGGCTTTTGGCAGGTCAGAGAGATACCCACATATAGGAGAGTATTAATTTCTAAGAATAAAATACAAAGAGTAAACACAAAGCAGAAAGAAAACGAAGAGGGACTAGGGAACAAAATGTGTCTCCTTGGGCCCTGAGCAAGATGTCAAACTAAGACAATTCAAGCTGAGCAGAAAAGAAATCATTCTAACGAGGGCTGATACAGCCCTAAATTAGAAGCTGGAAGGGTTTAGGTAAACATGAGGCTCTGAGAGAGGACTTGCTGACTTTTTGTTTGGCTGGAGGTGACTCCTCACTGAAAGACGGAAAGCACACCAGCTTTGGTCCTCATGGAAGTGTGATTGACGTGTGCTTGCTTCAGAAAACCCACGTAGGATGCACATAGGCATTCAGCGTCTTAGTCTCTTCATGGTGTCATTGGGCCTGTTCAGAGTGAACACTGTAGAACGCAGACTTTATTAGCTCAGCCTAGTCATCAAAATGCAAACTTTAGAAGCCATACAAGTGGTGCTACACAGCCCAGTACCACGTGCGTGTGAAATGCAGGCTGCTTACATGCCTAGTCCTCGCTAGCCCATGCTCTAGACCTTGACATGTTTGGGGAAGGCCTGCGAAAGAAGAGGTTGTAAACTTAACTTCTCATTTATTTGGGGTACAGGGACCTCTTAGATTACTATTAAATCCATGCAAAAAAGAAAGAAACAATTATGGAAAAGTCAGACTCAAGCTCATCTGGCACTTTCTACTGAAAATTTCAGAAAAGGCAGGTAGAACATAGGGTAACTGAGTCAGTGGAAATGTTTTCCTATACCAAGAAAACAGGTTTATTATTATCATTTTCTTTCTGTTGTTTTACTAGAAAATTGCATCACCTAATGGAACCAATATGGCATTAAAAAAATTAACCCAGAACCCCACACTGAGTACCAAAAAGTTTTCTGATCCAATTTTTCGGATTTTTTTTTCTAACTGAAGAACACTATTCCTTGAACATTTGGAGCAATCTCAAATGAAAAGTGGCCATGAATAAGATAATCTTGTAAAGTGTTTTCTGGTTTATTTACTACATTGGTTTGAGTCTTGCAAAGAGGATGAAATGTGGAAACTGAGGAAGGAAAGAAAAGCTAGTGGATTAAGTTATTTAAGGCAGGGTATGGTGGTGCATGCTTGTAATCCCAGTACTTAGGAGGCTGAGATAGGAGGATCGCTGGTTTGAGGCCATCCTCAGCAATTAGGAAGACTCTCAGCAACCTAGCAAAACCCTGTTTCAAAAAGAAAGAAAGAAAGAGGGTTGGGTGTGTATCTTGGAAGTAGAATGACCCTGAGTTCAATCTCTAGTGCCACAAAAAAAATGTACCAAGGGGTTTCTCCCCAGAGCCTGTGAATCTCAGAGGAGCTTCAGCTCCACAATAGATTATTGTACTTCTTTTGGCTGACAGCCACAACGTTACAATGGCATGGTACCAGGTCCATCTGTGTTTTTAGACTATTACAGTAACAACAACAATAATAATAGCTCTAATTGTTTGAGCATTAAGAAAAGGCTGCATTAAAGAGAGAATGTTGCTGTACTCCGTCCGGCAGGGTAAATGATAACCTGGCCTTTGATTCAATGAGTCTTTATTAGGTGCTGAAGATTGGACCCATGTGTGAGTAATCTCGCATGCTCCAGGCCAGGCCCTCTGTCTGAGCCGTGGCACACCTAGGTTGGCGGTACAATAGCATCCTTTGTCTCCTCTCTCTCTCTCTCTCTCTCTCTCTCTCTCTCTCTCTCTCTCTTCTGCGCAGAGGTCTTTTAAATGCTTTTTTCTAAAACCAGAGACTCATTTTCAGTTTTTAAATCAAATGTACCCCTTTTCCCCCACTAAATCCCCATAAATCATAGTCTGGATAAGGCAAGGAAGCAAAAAGAAAAAAAGTTGTCTCCACCAGCAAATATTCACGTAGAAATTGCAGTAGATAATATAGGTTCCGCTAAAACCAGAGGCCAATGTTCCCACGGCTGAAAACCTAGGGCTTGCCCACCGCCTGGCAGTTATCAGTGCCAGAGCGCGCTAGCCCGGCGCACAGAGCTTTCCGTCTGTCGCTATTTCTTGCCACGCTGAGATTTTGTTGCCCACGGCAGTGTTCATTCGGTTCTATCTCTGAGCAATGAGAGAGGCGAAATGCAACACCTGCACCAGACTCCGACATTCGTACGTTAGCAACTTTGTATCCCATCCTTCCCCAAGGATGGCCATCCTGTTTCCATTTAAACTCGCAAACATCTGTTCCCCAGGAGATGGGTTAGCTACCAAGCACTACTGTTAGATTTCTCGCCAGAAAGTCTCATTCCTTCATGTGGTTTCTGTTTTCTTCTTTAAACAGTTAATTATGTTTTATTCTTTCTTCTATAAAAGCTAAATTTAGCCAAGTTTTATACTAATTTAAAACATTTTCTGGAAATGACAGAGTGCTATTGTTTAAAAAACTAAAAAAGAAAAAAAAAAAGGAACAACAGAAAGACTGAATTTTAAATGGTTGTCACAAATGAATATCAGGGGGCGAAGTGATTGGACGCCTTGTGACTGTAAGTCTCAAATTTTATTCGATGTATGTGGACAAATCGCGCTTGGATCGTAAATCGATTCACACTCATTCCCCATATGTGCAGAAGGAGGCTGTGGGCAGGGGAGCCTCTCAGCTGTTTTATCAGCCCCCTACATTATTTTCTTCATAGCATGGATTGGAAGTAAACTTTGGATCCTGTGTGTTGCTGGCTGTGGCTAAGTATAGCCACGTGTTGTGTATAAACACTGGCAAAGGCAATGTCCTGTTTACCAACAGCATCGGCTCTCTGCTGTCCACAGAGGCGTCGACTCTGCTGGCTTTTTTGAGTGTTATTCAATACATTCGTATATAGCCAGGCATGGTGGGGCACGCTTGTAATCCTGGTACTTGGGAGGTTGAGACAGTAGGATTGCAGGTTGGAAATCAGCCCCAGAAACTTAGTGAGGCTTTCAGCAAGTAGTGAGACTCTCAGCTACTTAGTGAGACCCTGTTTCAAACTAAAAATAAAATAAGGCTGGGGGTGTAGCTCAGAGGTAAAATGCCCCTGAGTTTAATCCTCAGTACCACAAAAAACAACAACAACAAAAATTCATATAAGGGAGGGAAGGGAATGATAGTTCTACTGGGCATGCTCCTGCCCTGGGATTCCCCCCTGGGAACGATTTTGCCCTAGGGACAGCATTTGGCAATGTCCGGAGACATTTTTGGATGTGACACCAGGAGGAGGGGTGTCAAAAAGTCTTCTCTCTGTTTACTGAGGGCCTGGTTCTATTATTATTATCATTCATACCAACCAGTCATTAACGCTGATATTAAAATCCCCCAATATAGAGTGCTGGTGAAGATATCAAAGTCATATTTAGTCACTATTACACTTATATTGCCTAAACTTCTATAGCTCGTGTTTGTGAAGGTGTTATCTGTATAACAAGGAGAAACTAGCTAGGAATGGGTGGAGCACACCTGTCATCCCAGTACTTGGGAGGCTGAGACAGGAAGATCACAGGTTCAAAGTCAACCCCAGAAACTCAGTAAAGCTTTCAGCACTTAGTGAGACCCCATTTCAAAGCAAAATATAAAAAGGCTTGGCGGTATAGCTCAGAGGTAGAATGCCCCTGAGTTCAATCCCGAGAGAGAGAGAGAGAGAGAGAGAGAGAGAGAGAGAGAGAGAGAGGGGAGAGAGGGAGAGAGAGGCAAAGAAACTAAGTGCTTAGTTCATGTAACATCTGAGCATCAGAGGCAGCCTTAAAACCCATATTTTGGCTCAACCCTATCCCCGTTAGGAATCACCCAGGCCATTGCTGTGTAGCAGAAAATCCTGGTGGCGAAAGGAGACCCATGTCTTGGTTCTTCTCATGATCCCCAAGAACACGTCGAGGAGGAGGCTCAGCTAACATGTGGACGACACATTACTTTCATTATATAAGTTCATTTCGGTTTCCTCTCTAATCCTCTTCATGAGTTTCACCCTTTAAAAAATCTTATTGGGCTGAAAGATTTACTACGTGTCAAGAGATCATATTTTGAACTCACAAATATTGAATGAAGACAGAATGAAATGTATGAAAAAGCATGACAGGGAGGGAGAAAGAAAATGAATTCAGGAAGTCAAGGGGGGGGGGGGTATTGGAGACTCTTCCTACTGTTTTTCCTGATCAGCAGCTGCAAGTCTTCAACTCATGAGGCCTCTGTGGTCCCCCTGCACCATCTTAATCCAACTCCACCCCCACCTCATGCCTAGCCTCTTCCCTGACTCATCCGCACACCTTCTCTTTCCAGAATAGTCTAAGTCCATCATGGCTCTGATTCCATCACACCCTCCTCCGCCACTGCCAAACCTGCAGGACCAGGGCTGCAAAGATGGCCCCCCAGCTTTGATTTTGCTTCTCTTGTTTGCCTCTTCTGCACTCTAAAACACCAACCTGTGAGCCAGCCTGCGTGCTCAGATCTTGGAGTCTTCTTAGCTCTTTGGTGCCTCCAAGCTCAAGCTTTCTGACAGATGCCAAGACCCAGGGGACTGGACTAGCATTGGAGTGGCAGGTTGGATGTGAAAGTACCAGAGCTAAACTTGCATGAGAGAACTTGGTCTCCTTGGCTAAGCTCCATCAGGCCAGTCAGCAGATGTCTTCATTCAGCACATGTGGATTAACTATCTAGGTTCTATCAGTAGAAAAAGGACCATGATGTGATTTCCAGGAGCTGGAAATCTAGAAGAAGGGACAAAATAGTGCTTAGCCTAAGATGGAGAGAAAATAGAACTCATGCTAAAACGTTACAGGCAAAAATATTATTGGAGCGGGACAGCAGGGTACACAACCCCAAGAGAGCAAAGAGGTGAAAGATAAAGAAGGGACACAAAAGGAGAGAGAGTAAGTTTAAGAGGCCGGGTGACTGAGCTAGCCAGAGCTTACAAGAAACCCAGGTGGGCGCTTGGCATCTCGGGACATGCCCAGAAAGGGTGCGTGAATCCGCTGAGTCTTAGAACAAAGGTAGACAACTTATTTTCTGCATCCTCCTAATGTATTGTCTCTAATTGGTCAAAAATCTATCCTATGGGGTATCAATCCTTCTGCACTTGCAAGCTGTGACCCAGAACCTCCAAGCAGACACTGAGGAAGCCAGCACCCAGGAGTCCTGCCCAGGTAACACACAGGCGCGGCTCATGGGTTAGCATCACCCATGGGAACTCTTTAGTCTGTGGTGGCAAGACCAGCAGCTGTGGCCTTATGATAATGGCCATTGTCCCATTGCGAAGATGACTCAGATCCCAGAGACAAGGCAAGTTCTACAGCACAGAGCCAAGAAGGTTCATGGTGGTGCATAAACTTGTCCCTCAAACCTGGAAGTTGAGCTCAGTGTACTGCACGCCCAGCCAAACCAAAGACGAACGCAAGACTCCAGAACTTTGATTCAAAAAGGGACATAGGGTGGGGATGTAGTTCAGTGACAGGGTGTTTGCCTTGCATGTGCAAGGACCTGAGTTCAATCCCCAGGATCCTAAGAATCAAAAAGGAACATTGGTCTTGCAATGTTTCCACTTGTAACTCAGTTTACATTGAGCACAGTAAAACAACAGTATTGTTCCCTTTTCAAATAATAAATCTTAATGAGTGCTACTTGCCAGAAGTCATTTAAAAAGGAAAAATAACACATCAAAACTTGGTGAAGATTTGACAGTATCTCACCACTCATAAAATGTCAGATGTCAGAGGTCAGTGTTGATGATCCCAAAACATAGAAACTTAAAAGTCAATGGAAAATAAATGTAAATAACATCTGAGCCTTATCACCTGGCTCTGGCTGTAATATGGATCTAGTATTGTAGATGTTTGGAAACACTGATTCTTCCTGACAGAGCCTTAGTGTAGCGGGTAACAAGCATGCTCTTCTCAGCACACAAGAAATGACAGCTCGTTGAAGGCAGGTGGATTCTGAGAATCTAACCTAGATTCAGAGTATTTGATTGCTACTATTAGTTGCTTTAAAAAAAAAAAAAAGAAAAACATGATTAACTTGTTTTCAAATGCAAACAATCCTTAGCAAACATAGACACTACCTTCCAGACACTTAGAAAAATAATAATATTATTGGAGGAATTTTAAAAGAGTGAGTCACCTTCAGGCACAGGTGTGTAAGGACTACCACAAACCACTTCAAACTTCCTTTTATACATTCGTCAGCATGCTGGGCTCCAAGAACGACACAGAACAAGTCAGAGGTAAAGTAGATAATCCTTATACTAGACAACAAAACCCATCTGATGCTAGCCCAAACATCAAGTAGATGACAGCGACTGGGCTTCTCTTGCCAGGTCTAGCTGGCATTGTTCACCCCCACAGAGATAGTCTGGGGCTCTTAGGACATTGAACATGAACTGCCTTGCAGATTTAGCCAGGAAGCTTGGAGGACAGGGCTAGGGGTCAGAATTGTTACCTGCAAATCAAGGAAAAGTGAATATGGCTTTGCAATTGAACAACTACCTCTAAATCGG
>PVLC010046952.1:0-11259 GCA_004027655.1 Graphiurus murinus
ATGTCCCAGCTGATGAACCCCCACCATAGCAACCCTGTCCTCCTGTTGGGGTGAGTCCTCAGCTCAGGAACTCAGGATCTGCAGGGTCCTTGGCTAACGTGACGGAAAAGAATTTCAGCACGCGCCAGTCAGACATGGACAGAGGTTTATTTAGGGAAAAGGGAAAAAAGGAAGAAATACACATTCAAGAGAGAATGCGAAGCCGGGCATGGTGGCGCACGCTTGTAATCCCAGCATTCGGGAGGCTGAGACCGGAGGATCGGTGTTCGCGGCCAGCCTCAGCTACCTAGCGAGGTACTCCGCAACTTAGTGAGACTCAGTTTCAAAATAAAGAATCAAAAACAGGGCTGGGGGTGTAGCTCGGAGGTAGAATGCCCCTGAGTTCAATCCCCAGTACCGCAAAAAAAAAAAAAAAAAGAGAGAGAATGCGAGCCATCTCAAGATGAGGAAGGGCATTTTGGGGAGTTCAGGGCTTCTTATAGGGGACTTTTGTGAGGGGTGGGCTAGAGGAGGTATGTGAGGATGATCTCAGTCCGGTAGTCCCCTAGGCGGTTTAGGGTGGTCAAGTGATCTGGTCGGCTCCAGGGTGGATGATCTCAGTCCAGTAGTCCTGAGGCGCTTCCTGGTGGTCTGGTCAACCTTAGGGTCCTTAGGTTGATTGGAGTCCTCTTTAGCTGATTGACAGATAAGCTGGAGACTGTCCTAAATTATCATTATCAAGGCTTAGAGCAATTATATAGATTTCCCAGGAATTTGGGAGAGTCAATTCTGGGAAAGAGAACCGGTTTGTGGAGTAGAGGCTGAAGCGCTTCAGTTCCAGGTTTTTTATATTAAAATGATATTTTACTTTTCCTTCCCATTTGTCTCCTTTCTACCCACTTATTTCTTCTAGCCTACATCACCCTCACCAACCCTGATATTCTCCCTCCCCCTCCCCCCCCAATCAGACTCCAATCCCCCATCGTCTGCATCTCATTCCGACTCCACCTCCCCGCCTTCTGCCTCTTCCCCTCCCTACGCACAATCCAGCTCTGCCCAACCTAGCCTCCCCCTTCGCGAGGTTGCAGGAGCTGAGGACACTGTCAGGGTCCATGGTCTCGTCACTGCTCAAATTGAGCAGCAACTGGGATCCTTTTCTGAAAATCCCTCCAAATTTTGTAGAGTGTCTGTAGGTCACCCAGTCTTTTAATCGCACTTGGTGAGACCTCTATATTATATTGAACTCTACTCTACCAGCTGATGAAAAGAATTTAATTTGGCAGCAGCAGAGGCCCACACAGACCTGTTATGTGGCCAAGCCCCTGAACACCAGCCCATAGCCTGTAATGCTGCCCCAAGCACTGAACCAAATTGGGACTACAATGGAGGAGGAAACGGCTTTGCACCACGAGACCATATGATTAACTGCCTTTTAGCTGACATAGACAAAAATGTCCACAAAGCCGTTAATTATGACAAATTAAAGGAGATTACCCAACTGCCAGATGAGAATCTAGCCTTTTCCTCTCCGGCTTAACTGAAGCCATGATACAATGTGCCAATATCAAACCTGAACTGGAAGATGGTCAACATTTCTTGCGCCATTGCTTTATTACCCAATCAGCTCCAGATAGACATAAAAAGTTAAAAAAGGGTATAGATGGTCCCTTAACCTCCGACCCCCGCACCCCAGGGAGCCCCTCAATGTGGCCTTCGAGGTCTTTTAACAGTAGAGAAGATGAACAGTGTCCCCAAAGGGGAGACATCTCAGCTTTAAATACCGAGTGCTGGTTTCAGCTTCGCCCCATCCCCAATCAGGGCAGAGATCCAACAGCCGCCCCTCCTCCCAACCTCCTGGTGCCTGTTTCAGATGTGGAAACAAGGGCTACTGGGCCAGGGCCTGCCCCCATCCATGCCCGCCCAACCCGACCTGTCCACTTCGTGGCCAATGGGGACATTGGAAGTGGGAGTGCCCCCAGGCAGGGCAACCGCCACCCCACACACTGCCTGGGTTCAAACCCGCCTTGTCCTCTAGAAGGCCCAATGATTTTGCTTCACTCGTGGCCATGACCTCAAATTAACATCACCCAGGATCTGCAGCCCCTGCGACCTGTGAGTCCAAAGAGCCCAGGGTGATCGGGACGGTGTCAGGTAAACAAATCTCTTTTCCTCTGGATATTGGGGCTAGCCTCTCTGTCTCCACTGAATTTCAGGGTCACCTTAGTTCGGCCTCTGTATCTGTGATTGGTATAAAGAGCGTGAGGAGCGCCCCCTGTTGACGCCACCTCTGTTTTGCACCTTTGGAGCGACTGCATTAACCCGCTCTTTGGTTATTCCCAGTGGCTCCATTCCACTATTAGTTCCAAATCTCTTACATAAATTAGGGGCCTCCATCTGGCTGGAGGGACTGACCCAAACCCATCTGCCGGAAGCCAGCCCTCAAAGTAGCAGAGTCTGGGGGTCCCTCGTTAGGTGGAGATTGAGGACGAGGTTGGGTGAGAGTACACTTACACACATGTGGTGTTTAAGACGCATCTGTTTATTTCATCTCATGAGTGCTCTTTATGCTCATTACAACAAGGTATACAGAACAAGAATTTTTACAGTATTGTTTTTCCCTAAAGTTGAATGAGTACATCTTTAACTAGAAAAGCTATTTCCAGCCGGGCGTGGTGGTGCACGCTTGTAATCCCAGCATTCGGGAGGCTGAGACCGGAGGATCCGGGTTCGCGGCCAGCCTCAGCTACCTAGTGAGGCACTCCGCAACTTAGTGAGACTCGGTTTCAAGATAAAGAATAAAAAATAGGGCTGGGGGTGTAGCACGGAGGTTGAATGCCTCTGAGTTCAATCCCCAGACCTGCAAAAAAAAAAAAAAAAGAAAGAAAAGCTATTTCCCATAGTGTTTGCTAAGATTTGGGGAGCAGCAAAAGATTACAAAAATACAAAAGCGTAAATGAATTATTTTTTAGTACGAGAGCAGGGTTAGAGGTTAACAGCGAAGAGGAGCAGGGGTGAAGGTTAATAGCGGAGAAGAAACTCTATTCATTAGATATATCTTTCCTATTTGCTCAGGCAGCTAGAAGATAGCTAGTTAATAAGTGTTAGGCAATGGAGCAAGGTGAGCAAACTCTCTGTCTTAAAGCTTTCTTTACTTATGATAAGAAACCTAAGTTCTTTTGACTCAGCTGCTGGTATTTGTAGAGAGTTAATGAGTATCCCTGGGCCAAGGCCGAGGCATTGTTTTCCACCGATGACTCAATCCGTTCAGCATCCTGTGCCTCTTAGAAAATTTTTCTAATGTGGAAGCAAAGCCCAAATTTCCAGAATAAAATAATGTAAAGCGAGAAATGTCACACGTCCCTTATTTAGCAGGCCGAGCCTTGCTCTAGGCCTAACTGGTTAATACAACACCGCACCTATCCTTATATCTTTCTCTGCAGACAGGAGAGCCCTTCCCCACAATCCTCTATTGAGACCATTCTTAATGATGTTAGTCCCCAAGTATGGCAAACTGACCACCCGGTCATTGCTAGACACCACACTCCTATTCCTATCTCACCTAAGGATCCCTCCTGCTCAATTATGGTTCCCCAGTACCCCCTCAAACCTGATGGGGAACTTGGACTCAAACCCATCATTTCTCACCAACTTGAGGTCCACAGTCTCGTACCCACCCATTCTCCCCATAACACCCCCATCCTCCAAGTAAAGAAACCCGATGGCTCTGGCCACCTTGTTCAGGACCCATGGGACATTAATGCAGCTTCCTGGTGGTGCTAAGCCCCTATACCCCGCTCTCCCAAATACCTGCCTCCACTACACTCTTCTCAGTATACACCTCAAAGATGCCTTCCTCACCATACCTAGTGATGCCTATTCCCCACCCCTGTTTGCCTCCACCTGGACCAACCCACACACCCAGACTTCATGACAACTCACCTGGACTGTCCTCCCTCAGGGCTTCAGGGATAGCCCCAATTTCTTTGGGCAAGCTCTACAAAAGGACCTGCCCACCATAGACCTTGTCCCCAGCTGTCTTCTCCAATATCTAGATGACCTCCTTTTATGCAGCCCAAACCTTGCCAGCCACATCCACCATACTATCCTTCTAAAATTTCTCCAATGATGTGGCGTTCCAGCTGGCCGCCCAATGTGTCTCATATCCAGGCCTATTCATGACTCCAACTGCCCAAGAAATTCCCTCTCCTAGAAAGGATATCATCCAAAATCTACCCTTCCCAACCACCAAACATGATCCTCTTTCCTTCTTGGGTCTTGCGGGATATTTCCACATCTGGGTCTCTAATTTTGCACTCCTCGCCCAACTTCTCTGAGGCTAGCAGTGGCATATTAACAGACCTCATTGTGCCTAACCACTTGCTCACGCATTCCTCCAGCAGCTAAAATTAGGCCTCAATCCAAGAGCCAACTTTTGGGATTCCCCAAGCTCAACAAACCTTTCCACCTGTACCTCCACAGCCACGAGAACCCAACACTAGGCCTACTCACACAACCCAGCGGGGGACTCCCTGCAGCCAGGAGCTTATCTATCCAAACAGCAAGACCGTGCCCAACAAGGGCGGCCCCTTTGGATGAAAGGGACAATGAGCAACATCCCTTCTCATCCCTGAGGCACGAAAGCCCACCCTACAAAAGCCCTTATGCCTTCTACACCTCACATAACCTGCGGGATCGGCTCAGTCACCACGTCCTCGCCTGTCGGTCCCCACACCTCCGCATGCTTCTGACTCTCCTTACCACAACATCTCCACCCTCCGACGCCCCCGTCTCAACCTGCTACCCTTTAATCACGCGTCCATCACGCTGCCTCGGGTGAGTGAAAGAGGAAGGGGGGATGAGGTGATGTGATGGAAGTGTGGTAAAGAGGAATCTGAAAACTGGGCACAAGAACGAGGCTGGTGTGAGGCGGACTCAGTGGGGAGGAGAGTAGCGGGGTTGGGAGGAGGACGGCGGAGGATGGAGGTATCTGGTAAAACCACGCTCCTCCCCCTAGATGCCCGATTCGAGGACTTTGCTGCTATCTCAGAAATAGGATGGTCCTCCCCGATAAGAGCCCCCCATACCGCCTGCCTTGCAGGTCCCACTCACAAAAGCACCTCGAACCCTGCAGTCACCTTACCACCAAAGACCATAAACTCTTCTGCACCCTGTTTTCTTCTTGCCAAACCTGCCCGCCCCCCCCCAAAAAAACCTTCTCCCCTGCTCTAATCCAACCTAAGGGCACCCCCTTTACCTACCCAGCAGGCAAGAGGACATTTGTCTGGGGAGTTGACTTCACCCACTGCCGCCTGTACATTAAAATCGTCTTCTCTTGGTCTAGGTTGACACTTTCTCAGGTTGGATTTCCCCATGTCGCACAAGCAGGCATCCACACCGGCCTCCGTTCTATCAGAAGTAATTCCTCACTTTGGCATCCCTGCTTCCTTACAAGCAGACGATGGACTTGAGTTCAGCTCTGCCATCACCCAAGCTATGCCTAAGACTCCCCATCTCTCCATCTTTCTTGGAGGTTCCACATCCTTACCAACCCCAATCTTCAGAAAGAGTTTAAAAAACAAATTCTGCCTCTGGGCCACACCCTCAGGCTTTTATTTTGTTTTATTTTTATTTTTTTGAAATAAGGTCTTGCTGAGGGTCTTGCTAAGTCGCTGAAGTTGGCCTGGCGGGATCTGCAATCCTTCTGTGTCAGCCTCCCGAGTGCTAGGATTATAGGTGTGTACCACGACACCCAGCTAACAAAAGTTTTGTTTTGTTTCTTTATTTTTTTTTTTTTAATTTTTTTTTTGTGGTACTAGGGATTGAACTCAGGGGCATTCTACCTTCAAGCTACACCCCAGCCCTATTTTTTATTCTTTATTTTGAAACCGAGTCTCACTAAGTTGCGGAGTGCCTCACTAGGTAGCTGAGGCTGGCCGTGAACCCAGTCTCAGCCTCCTGAATGCTGGGATTACAAACGTGCACCACCACGCCCAGCTTGTTTTGTTTTTTTAATATTGAGAATTTTTAAAAGATAGATGATGGGAAAATGAGTCTATGCTATATTATTTCCTTCACTTTCTAGAATAATTGAAAGTTCCATAATAAAAAAATTTTATTAAAAGCACAGATAAAGCCAGGCATAGTGGTGCACTCCTGTAATCCCAGTACTTGGGAGGCTGAGACAGGAGGATCGCAGGTTCACGGTCAGCCTCAGCTACTTAGTGAGGCCCTCTGCAACTTAGTGAGACCCTGTTTTAAAATAAAGAATTAAAAAAAAAATAGGGCTGGGGGTGTAGCTCAGGGGTAGAATGTCCCTAGGTTCAATTCCCAGTGCCACAGAAAAATAAAAAATAGATAAATAAAAATCGGGCTGGGGATGTAGCTCGAAGGTAGAATGCCTCTGGGTTCAATCCCCAGTACCACAAAAAAAAAAAAAAATGGCAAATGGGTTCCTAAAAACATCCCTTACCAGGCTGAAAATGGAAACTCACCAGGATTGGATTAAACCTTTGCCTCTAGTCCTCCTCAAATTCCATGTATATTCTAAGCCAGGCATGGTGGCACACACTTATAATCCCAGTACTTGCACCGGGCGTGGTGGCGCACGCTTGTAATCCCAGCATTCGGGAGGCTGAGACCGGAGGATCCGGGTTCACAGCCAGCCTCAGCTACCTAGTGAGGCACTCCGCAACTTAGTGAGACTCGGTTTCAAAATAAAGAATAAAAAAAAAAAATAGGGCTGGGGGTATAGCTCGGAGGTAGAATGCCCCTGAGTTCAATCCCCAGTACTGCAAAAAAAAATAATAATAATCCTAGTACTTGGAAGGCTGAGATAGGAGGATCACAGGTTTGAGGACAACCTCAGCAAGTAGTGAGACTCTCCTTAACCTAGTGAGACCCTGTTTCCAACTAAGAAATAAAATCAGACTGGGGATGTAGCTCGAAGGTAGAATGCCTATGGGTTCAATCCCCAGTACCACACACACACACACACACACACACACACACACCCTATTCTAAGTAGCTTTGAACTCATGCATGGCAGGCCTATTGCACTAAAGACTCCACCCTCCTCACAAGAATCCTTCCCCAACCCGTCTGACTCACTTTTGCTTTTTCTCCATTCTCTCCTATAGTCTTACATGGATGCCCATCTATGTAACTTTCCCCTCGACCAGCTTACTACCGCTATACACCATGGAGATCAGGTCCTCATACAATCCTCCCCAAACCCCCTGACGCCCAGCTGGGAAGCCCATCTATGATCATCCTCACCACCCCTAACGCTGCCAGGCTCCAAGGAAAACCCCATTGGTATCACTTTTCCTCCATCAAGGGGGTGCCTCCTTCTCCAGACGACCCCTCAACTCAGCCTCTAAGGCAACATCCCTCTTTTGTCGCTGTTCCCACGGGTGCCCTGACGCTGCGACTGACCCGCATTCCTGAGTCCCCCGAATCTACAGACAGAGGACCCTGACCCTTGACCACTTCCATTCTGTCCCCCAGAATGTCTTGGTAGATGGGCACTGGTGTTCATCCCTCCTCCCTGCCCCAACCCCCCCGACTTCTTCAATATACTTCAAGAGCTATGGCTCCTGAGCACTTTTTTTTTTTTTTTTTTTTTCGGTACTAGGGATTGAACTCAGGGGCATTCTACCTCCGAGCTATACCCCCAGCCCTATTTTTTATTCTTTATTTTGAAACCGAGTCTCACTAAGTTTCGGAGTGCCTCACTAGGTAGCTGAGGCTGGCCTCGAACCCGGATCCTCCGGTCTCAGCCTCCCGAATGCTGGGATTACAAGCGTGCGCCACCACGCCCGGCTTCCTGAGCACTTTTTTTAAGAATATTCCGCATTATAAATTTCATTCTTTCTGTACATGGTTCCTGCTTTTCTACAACACCCCCTTTGCCACCATACTTAAATGACATCATTAACCTCTCAGCCTCCCTCCCCACTCAACTCAACTCTTCTGTCACCTCTCTTTGCTGGATCTGCCTGCATTTGTCCCAAATCGCTGACCTAGGCATCCCTGCATTGTTGGATCACTGGGTAACAGCCCAACAGGAATCCACTCTGAACAACACTCTATCCCTGGGCTTACACAGGCCCGCCAGTCTAATATCGCTGCTTCCGGCTTTGTGGGGGGACTGCAGGGAGACTTACAATCCCTTGTACTCCCACAAAGACTCATAACTGGTCCCTCTCCAACTAATATCTGCTTTGTCTAGCAAGCCCCCTTTGCATATGCAATATCCCTCCCACCCCACCGATTCCTCAGCTGGAGACCTCCCTCTTGAGAGCTGTAATTTCATCATCACCATCAACCCCTCCGAGGACTATTTCATTTGTGTTTTTGTTTTTGTGATACCAGGGGTGGAATCCAGGGGCCTTCTACCTCCGGGCTATGCTCCCAGCCCCATTTTATTTATTTTATTTATTTATTTATTTATTTATTTATTTATTTATTTATTTATTTATTTATTTTGCGGTACTGGGGATTGAACTCAGGGGCATTCTACCTCCGAGCTACACCCCCAGCCCTATTTTTTATTCTTTATTTTTGAAACCGAGTCTCACTAAGTTGCGGAGTGCCTCACTAGGTAGCTGAGGCTGGCTGCGAACCCGGATCCTCAGGTCTCAGCCTCCCGAATGCTGGGATTACAAGCATGCGCCACCATGCCCGGCTCCCATTTTATTTTTTATTTGGAAACAGGGTCTTGCTAAATTTCTGAAAGCCTCACTAAGTTGCTGAGCCTGTTCTCCAACCTGCGATCCTCCTGTCTCAGCCTCCCAAGTACTGGAATTACAGGCATATGCCACCACACATGGCTTCCCCCAGGACTATTTCAACCTAAAACACCTTGGCACCAAACTTCGGCTGTCTGGCCACTCTTGACGTGCTAGCTCTAACACTGACAAAGTCAACTCCTTCTACCGCCAAGACCGAAGCACTCTCCCCTTCTTCCACAATTTTCAAGTCATTCTCCACCGACTCCTCTGATACCGGTCACTTGCTTACACTACCACTACCCAACGGCAGACGATTCCTCAATACTAATACACTCTCCCTAACTTCTGAGACCCCCAATCTCTCCCTCAACACCTCCCTCCCCCCACTTACCAGCCCTGTCCTAAGCCAATCTCTCATCATCTGGTAGGATTTCAAGGATGTCTCAAAACACCTTAAAACATCTCAACCCCCACCTGCCTGACACCCTCCTTGCAGTCCGGTCTCCATGCCTGCCATCACTATACTTCTAGCATTTTCTGGTTATGCGGATCCTCAGCTTATCCCTGCCTCCCCCCCTAACCGGACCAGAACCTGCACTATCGAGTACTTCTCTCTCCCAACCTATTCCTTGCATCATAAAATACGGAGCTCCTGATTGATTGCTGTAACTACTAATATACGGGCTAGGTGAGCAATCCCTTTAATCCCGCTCTGTAACTCTGGGACTGAAAACAGCAATGGGAACTGCACAGCAGGTGTGGGAATCCCCCTTTCAGAGGCAAGCAAACTATCCCAAGAGCTTGGAAAAGGGTTAAGAGAGTTGGGCGTGGTGACACAAGCTTGTCATTCCACTACTTGGGAGGCTGAGACGGGAGGATCTGGGTTCGCGGCCAGCCTCAGCTACTTAGTGAGACCCTCTGCAACTTAGTGAGACATTGTTTCAAAATAAAGAATAAAAAAATAGGACTGGGGATGTAGCTCAAAGGTAGAATGCCCCTGGGTTCCATCCCCAGTACCACAAAAAAAAAAAAAAAAAAAAGGTTAAAAGAAATATCAGACCAATTAGTTAATTTCTCACATCAATTAAATTCCCTAGCATCAGCTGGGCATGGTGGTGCACGCTTGTAATCCCAACACGTGGCCAGCCTCCACAACTTAGTGAGACCCTGCTTCCAAATAAAACAAATAAAATAGGGCTGGATATATAGCTCAGAGGTAAAATGCCCCTGGGTTCGATCCCCAGTACCACCGCCAAAAAAAAAAAAAAATTCCCTAGCTTCCCTTGGAGGTATATGTGTCTCCTCCAGGAACAATGTTGCTTCTTTGCTAATAGGTGAGGCTTGTTCAGAGACTGTACCACCCATCTCAAAACTCAGGCAGAGGACACCCTCAAAAGAGCTGAAAAGGGACTATGGTCCTCCCTCCAACAATGGCGTGCTTCCTTCCTGGTTCCTCTCAGTAAGCTCGTCTTGGAGCTGATGTTCTCACCATGCATTAGAAGTCTTATTCCAGAGATTCCTGACTGATCACATTGCCACCATCTCTCACTCAATAACTCAAAACGAGTGGCCACTGCTGACCTCCAAGAAGAGCCCCTCCCGTCCCTAAGACAATGACGCCCTTACCAGCAGGAAGTAGCCAGAGAGAAATGGCACCCCTTTCCATTATTAAACAGAAGAGTCTAAACTATAGCAGGCAGTCTGTAGCAACCTGTAAAAATTGTTTTCTTTCTCTGAGCTACTGCAATAGGAAAACCACAAAGAACAGACCATTCTGTACCTGTATGGGAACTTTCCACCAGATCCCTACCAGGAAAGCACCTATACTTATTCTTTGCACTGTCCCAATTGCAAACTGTCACCTGATGACCTGATATGCTAATGAAGGTTAAAAACCTGCACCAGTCTCACCCAGTCAACATCTATCTACACTCGTCTTCAATTTGGTCTTCTATGAACTGACCCCTCCCCTATCTTTGCCCCATAAAGTGTCCACCCATTGTATAAGGTGTTGTATTTGGGGGGTTTTGTTTGTCTGTTTTTTGGTTTTTTGCTCTGCCAGAGACTGTCCCCACCCCAGGCTTTTAATAAAAGCTTTCTCTTTGTGCCGTTGAGTAGCACCCCTTGTCTTCCTTTTCCTAACACATTTTATTTTATTTTACTTAATTTATTTTATGTGTGGTACTGGGGATTGAACCCAGAGGCATTCAACCTCTGAGCTGTATCCCCAGCCCTATTTGTTTCTTGTTTTTTTTTTTTTTTAATTTATTATTGGTTTTTTTTTAGCATGGATTTTTATACATTTCTTGGGTACAACAGGGTTAATCACACATTTTTGTTGGGTACAAACTAGTACAGGTAAAGACATCCATGCACATATTTCTCATTAACCCTTCCCCAATTCCCACCCACCCTCCCCCATCTCCTGGTCAGTTTAGTGATTGACTTTGATGTGATCTTGTAAGTACATCATGCTCATTAGGGTGTCCCCCCTCCTCCCATTACCTTCCATTAAGTCAAATTTTTTGTTCACCTAAGAATTCTCCTT
>PVLC010046953.1:0-11275 GCA_004027655.1 Graphiurus murinus
AGATTTCCAGGTTGGGCCTTGGACAGTGAGGATCTCACAGACCAACTAGGTATGAAAAGGAGCCACTAAGTTCAGAATGAAATAAACAGTGGAACTAAGAAAATACTATCTCATGATGTGGAAGGAGTATGGTTTCAGAGCTGTTCCCTAGAATACAGGTACTCCTGGCCAACAATAGCAGAGACCAAGAAAGTGCAATATTTGCAAATAAGTCTCCACAAGGGCCAGATCAGCCCAGGGCTCAGCTGTCAAGTGTCATTTTGTTGTTGCCTACACCCTTTGCTGCCCAGCCCTGCGGCTCCCCACAGCCACCTCCTGGACAGATTCCCTCTGCCCCCCTCATTATTTCACATCATCTCATCTGGGCTGGCCTTAGCCTTGTAAATGCCCAGCCAGACTCCTACCTTTGCTCTTCATTGCTTTTTTTCTTTTCTTTGTATTTGGAAATTAATTGGCTCATGAAGTTAGCAACTGGAGAAAAAATAATATGTAAAATCTCCTATGCCTCAAGGAACTTGGGTTTGTAAGCTAGGGTCTTTCTTTCCTCTCTACTCCCTCTTCTTATCCCCATATCTCTTTTGGGCCAGATATGCATATAAGTTTTCATTCTATAATGCAAGGAGGAGGGAAGAGATTTAGGGGATAAAGTTTGGTTGGAGGGGATAGTACTGAGGTGTATTTCTTTTCTGACTCCAAGTTGAAGCAAAAATGATAGTACAATTTCCTTGTGAGACTAAAGATTCTAGCAAAGTGTAATGGCCAGAATTGAAGAGAGTTTGTGGGAACTGGGCAAAAGCTTAGCAACTTCAGGTCCATATGAACTACGAGGCACACAGGGATTCAATGAGTGGCAGGGATACTTCAGTGAGGTGGAGAGTCCGATTCCTTTCTAATATCCTCCCTTGCTGTTGAGTTTTCTTGGTAATTTCACAGTTGACGTTATTAAAAACACATTACATTAAGATAATACATCTGCTACACTTTTTTTCTTGCAACATTATCTTATAGATTTTAAAGAACAGATCTAAAATATGGATTGCTTAAGGGTAAATTAGAAAGGAATTAATTTCACTTGGACAGGCAACAGAAAATTTTCTCATTCAGGGTAATTTCTAACAAGTACGTGGGCAACTTAGCAAAATGACACCACCCAAGAATCTGGTTTGGATCAGCCAAGACTAACAACAAACATCCTAGGCAGGTGACACCATTTACAAAACACCACGTCATTTATATTCCATGTGGTTGCGGACTCCAATTCTAAGCCTAACGATGGCTCATCGTCAGAGGGCTAGAGCTGGTCTCCAGTAAAGGCCACAGAGAACTAGTAAAGAATGTCGAGGTGCCGGCCATGTGGCTCCCAACACTGCAGGGATTACTGTGCAAAGTCTCTGTCAAATTATTCAGCAGAAAAGTAGTGCCAAGGCCTGACCATGGGCTCTTATGGACCAGTCTTACCGATTGACATTCATCTAGGGTAAAATGAGGGAAAGGATAGGCAGTGACTTTTTTTTCCCTTGGAGTTAATTTGATTAGTCTATCAAAATAAATAAACTGTTCCAGTAATGATCTACCCATCTTTCCATGTTAAATGGTTCTTTCATTTGAGAAATAAGGTGAGCCAGGTATGGTGGCACATGCCTGTAATCCCAGTATTTAGGAGGCTGACACAGGAGGATCTCAAGTTTGAAGTCAGACTCAGCAACTTAGTGAGATTTTGTTTCCAAATAAACAAATAAAATAGGGCTGAGGGTATAGCTCAGAGGTAGAATTCCATTGAGTTTAATCCCTAACAATACACACACACACACACACACACACACACACACACACACAGTGTGAAAATATAAATGGCAAGGTCATTTGTTTATAATGCCTATGCTTAACCAAAGAAAACCCTGTCGTTCGTTCGTGTGTGTGTGTGTGTGTGTGTGTGTGTGTGTGTGTGTAATTTCATTAGCCTGGGAATTAATGTTATAGAGGCAGGTGTCAACCAGGCTTTTGGAGAGCAAGTCTTAAGGCTCGATTCTACTGAATGCTTAGCACAGCTGGTCACTGACAACCCTAGAAAGTCCTCCTGAGACCTTTAATGTTTGTTAAAAATAAAGAAAAAATAGTAATAATTAAGTTATGGTCACATTTCTCTTAATCTCTAAAGCATGGCTTCTACATTTAATTGTATTTTTTTCATACTGGGAAACAAAAAGACAGGCTCCTCAGGGGCTTAGGTAGGGAGCTAAGCTGATGGGAGGTGAGGAGACCATGTAAAGTTGAGGCATCTTTGCCATCCAGAACTGACATGCACATGGTCCACACAAGGCAAGCCATGAGGAGTAAAAGAGCCTGGCATTCGTTCCAGATGAAACAAGGAGTGGCCCCTGGGGAGTGGAGCCTGAGGCATCGCTTGGTAGGTGGGGCCTGGTGGATGGGATTGGCTCACTGGCCCAGTGCTGGGAAGCACCTCTTTGCATGCTACAGGCTTTACCTGTCTGATGGCTCAGGGAGCCTTGGGCAACTGCTAAGGACTAAATCTGCCATCAGCACCAAGTCCACTGTGAGAAAATCTGACATTTGAGCAAAGCCAGAGCAGGGGGATCAGAATACTGGTTTCCTCATTGTGGGATAGGAGCCTGACAGAAGATTTAGATGCCTTTGTGGAGAGGCGATTCTGCAACTGGAAAGGGTTTGAGCATGAAGTTTTCTCTGTTTCATCCTCCCTTGCCAGGAGGGCTTTGGCTTATGGAAAACACTGTACCAGAGTCTGTTAAATACTATTGTATTCTCACGTTATTACCACAGTTGTTTGGGCTCAAGTACAGAGACAAACCATGGGGGCTGGATAGTGGTGGTGGAGAGGTGACATGGGATTTCTCCTTAAGGGATCTACATTCTCAGCATGTGTTGGCTGGAGGGCTGAGAGTGGGAACAAATAGAGAAGAATCTATTCACTAAGCTCCCTTTTCCCACTGGTTACATATTAGTCCCATGGAACATGAATTCTCCTGAATCTCTGGGTTGTGATTGCATGAGCCCCCAGATATGTTCTCTTGGTAATTTATGCTTCAATGTCAACAGGAAAGCCAGGGTAGGAAAAAAAAAAAAGAACATGTGGCACTGGCAAGAGACCGGTGCTATTGGGTGTGGCTGTGTGAAATAGTTCAGAGAGTATGCAGAGATGTGGAAAAAGTGAACAAACACCTGAGACAGGTGAGACCAAATGGACGTGATGTGGCTTTAAGAAGTGTTTGATGAAGCCCGCCCCTTGCTTCTCTCAAATTCAGTACCATGTCTAATACATAGCTGTTTTGTGAGAAAAAGAGATTCTCATTTTTTCCTCAAGAGAGTAAGCATTAGTTCAATCAGGCATAGAGTCCATTTCCAGGTGTAGCTATCTCTGAAAAAAACTGAAGGCAAGAGAAAGATGAGTGGAACAAACTAGTTCCTAAAGCTGTGGCTGGTTCTGTGATCATAAATGATTTTTATCCTCTTCTTGCTTCACCATCTACTCTAGAGTTCCCTTTTACTCAATCATTACCAAAGTGGCCAGGATGATTTGCCTGATGGTTGACCCTGATTTTTATCCTCAAGGTATCTGAGCCCATAAATATCCTTGCTTTTGTTAGACTGTGACAGTTGCAGCTACAACTGTCATTCTCACTGGGCATAGAATTGCCAGTAGATGCCCTAGTATATCTCTGGAACCTACGTTTACTTTCCCCTGCCTCGCTGTGTACAAAAACAATAGAATTTAATGTTAATCAATTGCTTCCATACTGTAACTCCTTTCTATGTCTGCTGATCCACTGCTAAGTGACTTGGTAGAAGTCACAGCTCTAGGTTCAGTGGAACCTTCATAGTGTCCTTCTGCTTAAGGTTTCTTCCAAAGGTCTGAGACTTCTAACCTAGCAGAGCTGAAGGCTACAAGGAATGGAAGCATAGATTCTACAGATGGGAGGGAGGGAGGGTAAGAAGGTCCAATTTTACTCTTATTGGATTTCAGCATGTATGCACTTTAACTATTGGGTATATAGCACTCTGTATAAATCCTTGGTTCACTGTGTCTATCACATTCTAGAGGCAAGTATACCAAAACCATGGTTTTTGTGGTACTAGGGATCAAACTCAGGAGCATTCTACCTCTGAGCTACACCCCCAGCCCTTTACTTATGGGCCCTTTCTCCATTTTCAACACCAGCAATAGTGAGTTGGGCTTTGTCATATTTCATAACTATGACTTTCCTTTCTGCCTTCCACTTCCACTGAACTAAGAAAGAGTGTTGAGCTGCCAGGTGCTGGAGGAGCCCAAAACAGTCAAGAGAAGAAGAAAGAATCAAGCCCTTAATCCCTTACTGCCACAGTACAAGAGACTAAAATACTGGAGAAAATGCCAACCCACCTGAACTCCACAGAATGTGTGCTGGTCAGGGTCAGGAGGGTGAGCACAGATATGGGCATCATCTCACTGCTGGGGATCCCACATCAAAAGGCTCCAGCAGTTTATGTACCCTGGGGCTGGGAGAGTCAGGGGAGAAGGGCTAGGAGTGGAAAAGTACTGGGTACTGAATTCAAGTAGGGAAGAGTGTTGGTCACTTGGTCTGAAGTGCCCTCCTTCTTGCCTGCATCTTGTGAATCCCTAGCCATCCTTCAGGCTCCTCCTTCACCACGAAGTCTGTGTAGCCATTATCCATGTGTACATCTTTTCTTGTTCTCTTGACTAAATTTTAAGTTCCCTTTGGTCATTGGTTGTGTCTGAGTAATATTTGTATGAAAGCTCTGAAGTCTAGCACAATGTTCATATGTTGTTGTCACTTATATATTTCATTGAATGGAATTCCAGCTCTTCTGTGTAGTCTAAAGAGATGACCCCAGAGAATGTGACCTTATATTTTTCCATTCTCAAACATCTAATTGATCCCAACAATTTAGTACCTCTTGAAGTCCTTTGACAAGCTCATCTTTAGCTGGTATCATGCTCAGGAGATAGAAGGTCAAACTATAAAGATCCTTTCAAGTTCTATCATCAAGATTGTTTTTATTATTACTCCTTGGATATTGATGTAATTATAATCTTGGAGTTTCTATGAAATGATGGAAATTATAATCAAGAGTTTCTATGAAATGATGGAAAATAGAATAATTATAGCAATATCTAAGATAGCATATTTACTTATATTTATTCCTATTACTTCAAATAGAGGGTGGAGCAGCTGGTTTATAGTTTTTCATGTAACTCACATAAGTATATAGCATTTTCCATTTTCCTAGCTATGCTGGGAAGTAGATAAAATACTGAAAAAGCCCTTATTAGCAAACTTGTATTTAAGGGTTTAACAGAAAATATCATTTAATATTTAGACTAAATGTTAAGTTGGCAGAACTACAGGCACCTGCTCTCCTCCCAGAATAGTGTCACAAATGGCTGTGTGCACCTGCTAATCTGTTTACCCTCCTATCTTCTCAGGCATCCACTATGTTTTGAATCTTTAAAGTGGTTTGAAATCCCCCCTCATTTAGATAAAAATGAAAGGATGACGTTTCCACCATCCTTTCTTGATGGTGTTGGTGAAACCTCCATTGTCATTTTGGACATTCTGGAAAGCCACGGGCCACTCACATTCCCTGTTGCCTAATTTCCTCTCAAAGCGCATACTCCTGAAGAAAGGCGGTGTTCTATTTTCACTCTGAGCTGAAATGGGTTGTCCATTTCTAGTCTTTTGTCCCTTTTTCTATCCCTTTGAGAATCACTTTCCATCTGCACCAGGGTCCTTATGAACCTGTGCTCTTCAGCCAACTTCTACCACATTTATCTGCACCACAGTCTTTTGACAATAATATTTTGTTTATATTTATTATACTGTGAGCTAAGAAAGGAGATTTTATGCTTGATATTTCTGCAGTATGTTTGTTTGTTTGTGGTACTGGGGACTGAACCTAGGGGCATTATACCTCTGAGACATACCCCCAGCCCTATTTTTATTCTTTATTTTGAAACAGGGTATCATTAAGCTGTGGAGGGCCTCACTAAGTAGCTGAGGCTGGTTGCAAACTTGCGTCCTCCTGTCTCAGCCTCCCAAGTACTGGGATTACAAGTGTGTGCCACCACGCCTGGCTACTGCAGTGTGTTTTTAAAGAATGGAAAATAGAGGAGCATGTGGCTTTCTTAAAAAAATTAAGCTAAAAAAAAAAAAAAAAAGCTAGGTGCATTGAAATTCTAGAAATCAACATTTATAAGTAGGATAGAAAACTGTCTACAAAACCAAACATGAATGGGGAAGTTTAAAAATCAATAAATGGAGCTGGGGGTATAGCTCAGTGGTAGAGTACTTGCCTAACATGCTCCCATTCCTGGGTTAAATCTTCAGCACCACAGAAACAACAAACAAAAAAATCAATGGGAGTGGGAACCAAAAGGTGCTAACCTTTTGAGGCCAACTTCAGCAATTTAACCAGACTCTATTTCCAAATGAAAAGGGCCTTAGATTCAATCCCCAGCACCAAACAAACAAACAAACATGGTTCAGACCTAAGTAACTTTGGAAAACAGAGTTTTGATGGGAAACTGTAAGACTAAAGATGAAAGGAATTACATACATAAGCACTGTATTCCAATTGGAAACTTCTTTTCTTAGAAGGATATAAATGAATAATTATGAAACTTTGTACATGTATACTGTGATTGAACAAATAAATAATAAGTAGACGGCAGATGGTGGGAGCTAGATTTCTCATTCATTGTTGGAGAGAGAGATGAGACAGATGAGAAAGGGAGACAGCTAGAATGAACCATGTTGGATTAGGTTTAGAAACATAAGAAATAAATAATATCTAGCTCACATACACGCAGATGGATAGATACAGAATAATTATAGGTATGTGGGCTAGTATATGCAGTATATCTCCTAACTCTGTCCACTGAGGGGACCTAGAATCAATGACACCCAGTAACAACAAGCACACTTAGCATTAGATCTTGATTTCTAATACCACTCTTCAATATAAGAAACTAGGATTCTTTAAAAAAAAATGGCTAATACTAGGGTTTGTGAAAGGAATATACAAGATGAGCCTGGGACATCATGTAATGACAGAGTATAAGGCGGTGCTCAAAAACAAATAAATGGAGGTATGTTAAAAGAACACAGGAGTCAACTGAAAGAGCTCCCAATGAGCACAGCTGAACAATCTGATCAACAAAATAGATAACAAAGTATTAGAGTATAATCAAAAGTATAAATTCCATGAGACCATACTGATAAAATAAATAATACATAAAGTAAATGAACCAACTGAAGATTTCACCATTCTTCTCATGCACTTTGTAACTCCTCCTCTGGCCTCACTGTCACTCATTTTCCTGCTTCAGTGATCTTGTCCAATACTGTCTTAAATATCTTGGGCATGTCCCCAGTTTTCTCCAGCTGTCAAGTTCATCACATGATGATTATCCCCTACCTTAGCTTTAGCAGATGCTTCTTTCTTCCTTTCAGTATATAATACTTCTTTGTGGCCTTCACTGGTATGGACTATACATTCTCCTTTACCTGTCATACCATTGGAACACATGGATGAGTCAGAATTTTCTTGTTTTCCATTGCTGCTTCATGCAAAACCATCTTTGTCATTTTCATGTACCAAGTATGTGAGTGCCCTGCAGTTACTGACAATATATTTCTTTAAAATATTTTCTAGTTTGTCTCACCATCATTTTGAGAAAATTTGAAGTCTATACCTTTTTAAAAAGAATAAAGCAAGGAATAAATAAATAAATAAATTAATTAATTAATCCATCTCCTTGTGCTTTTAAAGTCTGATGATATTCATCTCTACTCCACTTAAGTGATATGGAAATGACAGTTTTTCAGAATTAACCCCTACTTACAATCTGCAACTACAATATACTTTTTTGACCTTTACTAGCCTCATATTATTTCTGCTTTTAATTCTTTGAATCCCAAATACTTGTTCTTCTGCACCATTTTAAACTCTATGTCTAGAATATTTCCATTTCCTCTGACCTATCATTGTCTTTCAGCTTCATTTTCTTCTCTTTCCAGGTGAATCCCCTAGTGGCTCTCTTAATCATATATTCACCAAGATCCTCAACTCTCTTGCCCTTTGTTTTTCCATGATTCTTGTGCTATAAAATATCAGCTGCATGCCGGGTGTGGTGGCGCACGCTTATAATCCCAGCATTTTGGAGGCTGAGACTGGAGGATCCGGGTTCGAGGCCAGCCTCAGCTGCTTAGTGAGGCTCTCCGCAACTTAGTGAGACCCTGTTTCAAAATAAAGGATAAAAAATAGGGCTGGGGCTGTAGCTTGGAGATAGAATGCCCCCAGATTCCATCCCTAGTACCACAAAAACCCCCCCAAAACAAAAAAAATAATCAGCTGCAAATCATCCACTCATCTTTCTCTTCTGTTCCTTTCCCCTGTTTCAGCACACCACTAGAGAAGAAAAAAATCACTTACTCCTTAGACTGGTGTCTTTGCAATCTTGTGGTGTCTATTTTCAAAACCCAGAAGTATTTCTCAGCTTTACTAGTTGCCTTTTTCTCATATGATCCTTCTGGGCATTTACTAGTTGGGTGACATGAATAAGTATCTCAGGTCCCATTTTCCTCCTCTGTATAACTGAGCTGAGAATACTTTAGAAAGCTGAGATAGGGGTCCAATAATATAATGCACAGGGAGAACATGCTCATATATTCAGTGCACAGCATATGGATCTGCATTTAGTGGTAGTAGTAGTAACAATTTCCTCAACTCTTACTGCTAGCAGATTTTATTTACAATTTACTGACAAAATCATTATGGAGATCTGTGTCTTGTCCTGTTTGTACATCTACAAACATGTCTGCAACTGAATATAATGCTTTCATCCTCCCCCTTTATCCCAGAAGGTGAGCTGTTAAGTCCTATGCCCAAAGCCCCATTCTTTCTTTCTACTTAGGAACTTGGCTCCATCCATTAATTATCCATTTTTTTTTTTGTCTTCTAGCAAGTGAGAAAAGCTAAGCATTAAGCTTTCCTTTCCCTTTCTCTTCATGGAAGCTAAGGAGAAGTCTCCACCAAAATTCTAGTTCTTTTTTCCCCCCATATACTTTTGTTGGTGTGTTGTAACTTAATTTCATAATGAAGTTCAGAGTGATGGGAACATACCTACACACAACACCTGGTGAGCTTTCCTCTGTTGTAAGCCTTCTTAGTCATCAGCTCCAAGGTCACCTTGGCCCAGCTTTTGGGGGGTGGGCACAAACTGTCCACCCAAAAACCAAATGGGACCGATAAGCATATTGACCCTGATGGCAACCTCTTTATTTTATATAATTGTTTACCCTTTCCTTCCCTGATTCATCTGTAACTGCCCGCTGTTTTTCCCTGACTCATCCCATGACTGCTTTACTGGCTCCTGTGTTTACTGTGTTTAACCTTTTTTTTTTTTTTTTTTACAATGTTTTGGTTAAAACCCTCAATAAAAGAAAGATGCTGGTTAAAGGAGAGCAGAAGATCTCTGTCTTCTTCCCAGCTGCCCTGTTTCTCTAAAGATAATTTTGACTCCAAGTCATTCATGGGAGAACACTTCAAATCCATCAACACCATCTGGCAACATCCCTCTAGGTGCCACCCCATTCCCTCCCCTTCCCCATACATGATATTGAGATTGGCATTAATAATTTTATATATGTACAATAGCATCAATGGAAGTGTTTCCTTCATCAATCCTCTTCCCCCTCCTCTGCTTCCCAGACTATCTCCATTGCTCCACTGGAATTTTGTATACTGATTTCTCCCTAGCTTCTACATATGAGAGAAAACATATGACCCTTCAATTTCTGTGACTGGTTAATCTTACTTAGCATAGTATTCTCCAGAACCATCATTTTCCTGTAAATGACACAATTTTGTTCTTTCCTTATTGCTGAGTAGAATTCTATTGTGTGAATATCTTATAATTTCATAATTGATTCATCTGTTGATGAACACCTAGGCTGGTTCCATGATTTGGCTATTGTGAACTGTGCTGCCATAAACACACACACACACACACACACACACACACACACACACACACACATATATATATATATGCATGCATCACTATAATATTCTGATTTGAATTCTTTGGAAAGATACCCAGGAGTTGTATAGCTGGATCATATGGTGGTTCCATTCCCAGTCTTCTGAGGAACTGCCACACTGATCTCCATAGCAGCTTCACTAATTTACAATCCCATCAACAGTGTATAAGAGTTCCTACTTCCCCACATCCTTGTCAGCATTTATTGTTGTGTATATTCTTTTTTTGTGTGTGTGTGTGTGGTACTGGGGATTGAACTCAGAGGCATTCTACCTCCGAGCTATACCCCCAGCCCTATTTTTTATTCTTTATTTTGAAACCGGGTCTCGCTAAGTTGCGGAGTGCCTCACTAGGTATCTGAGGTTGGCCGCGAACCTGGATTGTTGCGTATATTCTTGATGATTGCCATTCTCTTTGTGGTTGGATAGAATCTCAGTATAGTTTTGATTTGCCTCTCGCTGATTATTAATGATGTTGAACTTTTTTCACGTATTCATTGGCCATTTGTATTCTTCTTTTGTGCAATATCTATTTAAATTGTCCATTTTTAGTTCTTTTTAAGCATTTCATCTCAAAATTTCTCTGGTATAACTGAGAAATGATAATATTGTGCCTTACTGAATCTATGCAAGGAGGAATCTTGAAAGATACAAAGACTTAAGAATATATTTTTTTCTTTATAAGTCCATCCTTCAGAATGAATGTTTGTCTTGGGGAATGTGTAAATATGAGCCAGTGGATATAAGGAAGTCAACGAGGGCGTCTGACTTGGATTGCCTACCCCTAATCTCATCCATATCTGTTCCCCTTCTTCCCAAATGCATTCTTGAAACCAGCGTTTAGTTTCCCCCTACACAATATAATGCCCACTTAATTTCTCCAGTCTCATAGGAGTGAATGACATATGTATTACACAGTCAGGCACAGAATTGCTGGAAGATCCAAAAAGACAGAACATCAATTGGAAAAGCATCTGTCTTTTATTATTGCAGAAGGAAGAGCCTGAAAAGAAGAGGCAGTGTCTGGGATCTCCCTGCTGGGGCTCAGAGTAGACTCAGGAGAAATGGGGAGGGGTTCGTAACACAGGGGAGTGGTTCTATGAGGATGCTCAGTTAGAATCTTAGAGTTAAACTTTCCCACTAAATAGATACTCAAAAGCATGGAGACCTGCAGATAGGCTCCTTTGGGGTATCTCTC
>PVLC010046954.1:0-11491 GCA_004027655.1 Graphiurus murinus
AACACGTGCTATAATCTTTTTTTTTTTTACAACTCTCCCTCTCAAATGTATAAAATGAAGTGTGTTAAGGCAGGATTTTTGTTTCCTTCCTTCCCAAATGGTTGCGTATGAGAATTTCCTGAATCTGTTTAAAAATCTGTGGGTATTGGGTCCCATCCCTCAGTTTAGTTTGGGATGCAGACTCAGCATTGGGATGGTGATGATGTGGTGGTGGTGGTGGTGGTGATGGTGATGATGATGTATTTGTTGTACTGGGGGTACTTTACCACTGACCCACCTTCCCTTCCTCCCTTCCTCTCTCCCCCCTCCCTCCCTCCCTCCCTTCCTTCCTTCCTTCCTTGTACTGGGAATTGAACTCAGGGACATTCTACCTCCAAGCCATATCCCTGGTCTTATTTTATATTTTATTTAGAAGCAGGGTCTTGCTAAGTTGAGGCTGGCCTCCAACTTGTAGCTCTCTTGTCTCAGCCTCCCAAGGATCACGTTTACAGGCATGTGTCGCTGTGTCCTGCTAGCACTGGGGCTTTTAAAAAGCTCTCCCTTGCCGGGCATGGTGGCGCACGCTTGTAATCCCAGCATTCGGGAGGCTGAGACCGGAGGATCCGGGTTCGAGGCCAGCCTCAGCTCCCTAGTGAGGCACTCCGCAACTTAGACTCGGTTTCAAAATAAAGAATAAAAAAATAGGGCTGGGGGTGTAGCTCGGAGGTAGAATGCCCCTGAGTTCAATCCCCAGTTCCGCAAAAAAACAAAAAAAACCAAACCAAAACAAAACAAAACAAAAAGCTCTCCCTTAATCCTAAGGCACAGCCAGCCTTCTGCCATGTGTGATACGCTAGTGCCACATACGACTTTCTGATTGAGAACTTACATAAAAGAGCTTAACACAGTGAACGGCACGCTAAAACTCGCAGTTGTACTTGAGTGTGATACCTAAAGATATTAATCTTGTGTATCCCAGAGACTATCAGGGCTTCCTCTGCTCTTCCCCTCCAAATATTATCATTTTTTTTATGATAATTGATGGCATACATGTCTTTAAATATATCTTGGGCAGTGCCTAGAATGTGTGATGTAGCATGAAGAACATCCTTGGGAGTGAAAGCTTGTCAAATCTGGATTCTTCCATCGCTTACTCACCTGTCGCCATCTGGTCACTACTGTTGTAGCATTGATGGCAACAGAATTTGGCTGTCATGAATCTCCAATCAAGAGTTGATTAGAAGAACTTATCAATTGCTTGGTTTTTTTTAAAGTATAAAACTATAATGCCTTGGAATTATTTATTCAAATCTTGGAGAATCTAAATCTTTGCAGTCTTACCTACCCCTTAGTATTTTCTAAATCTCCAAATAGCATACAATAACATCAATATAGAAACACTTCCTGGTGAGGTATTCATCTGTTTTGTGGTGCCAAAAGCCATCTGTGGTCTTCAAAGACAAAAACTCTTCTTTTTTCTGTTCTGCTGATGTGCTGGTCATATGCTGAAAACTGAACATTCCACCATTCACTCATTTAAGAGATGGCTTTTGGGTACCTGCTTTGCTGTGCTAGGCATTGAAAATGCAAAGTTTAAGCCTCACACCCTGTCCTTTCAGTAAGGAATAACAATGACATTAGTGCCACTAGCCTCTAATACACAGGGGTGGGGCAGGTGATTTTGCGCCCCCCCCCCCATAATTTCAAGTACGCTTTTGATTTGGGGTATGTTACTATTATTTGCCTAAACATGGATCCATCTCTCTTTCCTCTCCCTCCTTCCCTTTTTTTGTTTTTGTTTCTCTTTTTTTAAGGTTACTTAAGGGGAAAGCCACTATAAGAGTAGTTCAGTCAGCTGTTTTGGGGGCCATAGTCCAACCATTTATCCCTGGGGGTCTCAGTTTCTTCTGCAGTGAAAAGGTGATATCATCCCTGCCCAGTTCATCTGAGTGGTTAGGAGGGTTGTGAGAGAAGTTATATGTAACATTAACATCCAGAACTAAAACAGAGTTAACATTTCAAAGCACACATTGAAACAGTCTTAAAAAGAAGCAAAGGAACCTAACAGAGATATACACTGCAGCAGTCCCCCCCCCCCCCACCACCACATACACACACAGGCAGTGAAGCTGCACAAAAGTTAAATTCCACAGAAGTTTGCTTCCAAGCTGGATTTTTTTTTTTTTTTTTTTAACTTTGCGCCCAGCTCCTGAAAAAGAAACTTGCTGGGTTTTCTTTTTCCTCCTCCGCGTTTGCAATGGCCGGGCTGCTTCCTGTCAAGAGCCGCTCTGTCCCGGGAGGCCCCCTCCGTGCGGCCTCCCCCTCCTCCGCCTCCTCCCCTCAAACCTCCTGCACTTGGAGCCTGGGCGCGGGGAGCCAGTGAGCATGCTCGGCGCCCCTGCCAGGAGAGGAAGCTGGCTGCCCGGGAGTCATACGAGCATAGCCAGCATGTCAGCGCAGTCAACTTGCAGCGGGCTGTGAGGGGAGCGGGGCTTTGTCCTAGGAAATGCGTTTCGGGGTGTTCTTTTTAACTCCCTTTTTTATAAAAATCTTCAAGCCAGACTTGTAAAGACTTCTGAGATGATTTTTTAATGCTTGATCGAGGATACAACACATATACCGTCTACCAGTAAACCCTTGAAGGGTTTTGTGTGAGTCTGATTTGTGTGTGTGTGTGTGTGTGTGTGTGTGTGTGTGTGAGCATTTTTGTTTTTAACTTTTACATACTTTGTTTTGATCATCTGAGGCCGGGCCTCAGTCTTTGTGAAGTTTAAGAGGAGAGCCAGGAGCTACTCAGCAACAGTTGAATTTGGAAAACTTTCTGTTTCTGGGTGAAAGCAAAGAGCTGGTTTTCTTTGCGATCCCAATAAATGCTATTTATGAAGATGGACCTGTTGAACTACCAGTACTTGGACAAGATGAACAACAACATCGGCATTCTGTGCTACGAAGGTAGATGTCCCCTTCCTGAAATTTCGGCCCTTTTTGCTTTTGTAGTGGGCCACTCCTCCTTTCGGGCTTCTTTGGCCTTCTAAGCGGTCTGTTCCCTTTCTTGCTACTGTAGAGTGTTTTGAAAGGCAAATGTTGATTCTGTACTTTGAATACAAAGTTTGTGCCTTAGCGGGAGGGAGGGTACCAGCTCGGGCTGGAGATGAAGGCTGTGAAATCTGACCGGTTAGAAGTTTGCTTTACACTTGCAACATACTAACTCTTTATATATTGTTAACTTTCTATACTTTATTTCTTTTTAATTGCTTAGTATTTGTTTTAGGGGAAGAGTTTCCTGGGCCCAAGTAAAAGTTAAACATGTCGGTGTCTTGGGGGGGAGGGAGAGAGGAGGGGCCTTGCTACTTATTTTTAAACACGCCACCATCTATAGCATTCATGTTTGTATTCCAGCAGCGCTTTGGGTTTTCATGTAGAGGGAGAACAAAAAGTTACAGTGAGTTTTTGTCTTGGGGAGTGATTGTCCCGAACAATGAAGGACTTTTTTATCCTGTTTGGGGCTAGAAGGGCACCCGTGTCACGGAGTACAGGCCGGCTCTTTGTCTGGCTCCCCATTTCCTGTACAGCCTGAGAGAGTCCTGACATCGAGGCTGGTTCCTTCCACACGCCAGTCCCTTGTGGAAGCGATTACACAACGCACCAGCTGGAAAGCTAAATGAAAAAAAAAAAAAGTTAAAAAAAAAAAATCTCGAAACCGGCTCTGAATTCTCCTTGTTTATTACCTCCTGCTAACCCTGAGGTGTTTCTCCACCTTTCAAGCTGTCTCTGGTATTAGTATGAAGAGAAAAAGTTATTTTTTAATCTTTTTTGGAACATTATCTACGTGCAGTTTGAAAAAGTGGTAATGGCCTGGGTTTGAGTGGCCGGGAGAGGAATCTCTGGGGAATTCAGCTTGGCAGGAAGGGCCTTTTTTGTTGTAACCACATACAAGTCAGGGAAACAGCCCCTTTCTGATTCAGCAAGGAGCAGTTTCCATGTTTTCTCCCACAGTAACCTGGACATTTCTCTTGACAAAAGAAAACTGGCGAAACTGGCGGGGGGGGGGGGGTGCTGCTTTACTTGAGTTTTTCATGTAAAAACTCCAGGTCTGTTTTTAAATCAGTTGAGCACTTACCTTTATCCCCTTCAAGGGAAACAAAATGTCCCTTGCTCCCCCCTTATTAAGCTCTGTGGATAAGGATATCATATGGAAAGGCTTTTGGAGTTGTATTATTATTATTACCGTCGTTCTGGTGACTCTGTTGAGTTGCCTTTGAATCTGCTTCTGAAGTCACTCGTTTCAAAGGCAGACTTCCTTCAGATGGTACCTGAAGCTGGTGAACGGGGCTTGTTTCCTCTGGAATTAATGTTTTGTTGTTAGTTTGGGGCAACTTTCTCCCCTCAAGTGAACAAGAAATAAAAAAAACTTTGAGGGCAATTTCCATTACATTATCTTTGTAATGTGATATTTTAAAAAGGAAAGAGGACAATAATGACCAGCCTAAGAGAGAAATAGAAGGCTTGTTGGGAAATTGATAGCATGTTAATTTTTCATGCCTCCTTTTGGCGGTGGTGAGGGGGCATGTGACGGCCCGTGTGGGTGAGGGTGCTTGTGCAGTACGCAATGCACGGCGGGGGTTTGCTTCTTATCTATCTGCCTCATTATTTGAGAGGAGGAAGCTTTGATTTTGAAAGTCAAATTAGGTATATGGAATAGTAGGATATCGTTTGTTTGGTTTAAACATCTGCTTCTATTTTCCTTATTATGAAAGTTAACATTATTTTAACACCCAAATAAATACACAGGAAATGAAGAAAAGGGCAGCAAAATTTGAGTGGTGTTCAGAGTGAGTTGTTATGGCCCAGAGGTTTCCTCAGTATAAACACTGCACACCCCTGGCCTGAATGATGAACGGTGTTTAGATAACGGGCATAACTCACACATAGGTTTTTGTTTTGTTTTTGGTAAGAAGAGTTAGAACAGTTACTCCTTTAAATCCCGGCATGCTGAGAATACTCATTTTGAACATACCAGCTCCCCAGCATTCCAGGGAAGTTATTTGAACGCTGACATGCACGGCTGGAAGGCAGCATTCAGTTTCATTTAGGGCACAGGCAGGCAGGCTGCATACCTCTCTGAATGAGGGACAAATGAAGTTTTCTGACTGTTTGGCTTTTAAAATTAGGATGTAGATGGTTATTTTTTACTTTTCAGGTTAGTTGTACCATATTCCTTAGTTGTATCAGACACCGCTCTGCTCCATAAAATAAACTGCGTCTTCATTCTCTCTAGCAACTTCTATGCAAACTGGTCTTTTCAGCCAGTTATCCTGTGGCATGCCAGGTCTTCCTGGATCTCCCTTTAGAACCCACTCTAGCTTTTATTTTATTTTCTTTGGTGCTGGGGATTGAACCCAGGGTTTCGTGCATGCTAAGTACCATCCCTAGTCGAATCCATCCTAAGATAAGGTCTCCCAGGTTAGTAGTAATTGTACCCTGGTCCCTGCCTCTCACCATAGTGGTCTGCAAACAGAATTGAAGATAATAAAGGAAAAAAAAAATAGCCACAAGGAATAGGTTTGGAGTAGAAGATACACAAAGGGAAGGAAGAATCTAAGTCTGGCTAACTTCTGGGAACTAACTAATTGCCTTCACTAATGACAAATTAGCAAATTAGCAGAACTGTGCTGTGCTCCTGCATATGTCAGAACCCTCATGATTTATTACCACCACGTGGGCTTAACCGTCCACCACTTCATCCTGGTCATCCCCTCAGCGCTCCACTTATACCCACAGGAAGCCCAGGTTTGCTCTGTCTCCATGAAAACGTTATAGGCCAAACCCAGCCCGTATTTATTTTCCTTTTGAGCCGTGAGAATCCCCAGCAGAAGGTTAGCAGCCTCCTGAAGGCAGGCCTGTCTGTCTTGATAGGCCCTGGCTCGGTGCCTGCCTGGGCGCTCAGGAAGTGGTTTTGGACTATAGGGCTGGCTCAAAAACAACAGCAGAACATCAGTGCAGTCTCTCCAATGGCGGGTGTAGCTGCTACTGTATAATTTAGTGCCTAATTATAGACTGTCTTGTATTCTCTAATTATCTAATTGCCACAGAGCTGTACACGGCCTCAGACATCATCTGATACCTTTGCCTTGTTTTTGTCAAGGAAACTGAGGCCCAGTGTGTCTTTTTTTTTTTTTTTTTCCAGTACTAAGGATGGAACCCAAGGGCATTCTACCTCCAAGCTACACCTCCAGCCCTATTTTTTATTCTTTATTTGGAAACAGGGTTTCACTAAGTTGTGGAGGGCCTCACTAAGCAGCTGAGGCTGGCCGCAAACCCCGATCCTCCAGTCTCAGCCTCCCAAGTACTGGGATTACAAGCGTGCGCCACCACGACCGGCCCATAGTGTCTTATGTGTTCAGGTTTTTTTGTTTTTGACACTAGAGATTGGACCCAGTAGCATTCTACCTCCAAGCAACACCCCTAGCCCTTCTAATTTTTTTTTTCTTTATTTTGAAACAGGTCACCCTAAGTTGCTAAGGGTCTCACTAAGTTGTGGAGGCTAGCCTCAAAACCGCAATCCTCCTGCCTCAGCCTCCCTAGTATTAGGATTATAGACGTGCACCACCACACCCAGCTTTGTCTGTTCAGGTTTACTCAGAAAATTTGTTGCAGAATCGAACTGAGGTTAGGGCCCAGAGGATGTGATTCTTTTACCCATGCTGCCTCTTGTAAATCATGGCATGTCTTGTCCCCTTAATGAATTACTAGCTCCTTGACGTTTGGGGGTCATGCTCTGGCCTGGCCGCCCTCCCTGCCCCTGCCAGGGATAACAACATGTTGGGTTTTGGTGCACAGCAGAGCAGGCCTCGGCTCTCCTTGGTTGGTCCAAGTTCCAAAGTGGTGGTGCTCTGGGAAGAGTAGGCAGTGGTAACTGCAGACGACCAACCTTGCTGAAGTTGACTCTCCCTGCAGTCTGGAACTTAGGTGTGAGAGGAGGAGGTCCCCCAAGGAGGGAGTCCCCCAGGGAACAGGGAGCAGGTTAGACCACTGGCTTCTCTCAAGATGGCTGACGGCCATATTTACATAATTGCTTGGTGCTGAAAACTTAGGACCTAATAAATGTGCTCATGGTTGGCTGGGGCTAGAAGCTGCTATTCATGATACTTTAATTATGGGTTAAGAGTCATTAGTGTGTAATTTGGTAGAAGAATTCTCTCCTTTTAATTTTGTAGTGTGATTTATGTTGGAGAAAGTAAGAATGAATTGCATATTGTGATCATTGCAAAGCTTGAGCGTTCTGCGCTTCTCAGAATACTGTTTGAGAACACTCGCTTCACCACGGGCTACATTCAAGTTAGTTTTTTTTTTTGGACCTGTGTAGGAAGTGTGCACACTCGGGAGTGGTGCTGGGCGAGGGAACCCCTCGCTTTCCGCCGGTCCAACCACCAGCAGTTTAATGGAGTCCTGGTTCCATTGTTCTTTGTCTCAGGAGCCCCGAGACATCGGGAAGCTTAGGAGCATTGGGTTCTAGGAGGGTGAAAAGGCCACAGCAGAACCACTTACATGGCTGTGGGACCCAGACCTGCGTATCGAGCTCTTGATGTGGGATGTGTTCCACTGTGGGACATCTGTAACTGTTTTGCGGTGGAAATCCATTTTCCTTTAGTATTTTACAGAGAGAGAGAGGGGCGGGGTGGAGGGAGGGTGTGTTTAGGAGAAGATGGGGGGAGCTCGACGCATAAGACATGCCCAGGTGAGCCCCAAAGGCCTTCTGGGAGCGCCCTGGCCAGTTTGTATTCCTTCTAATTACAGCTTTTGCCGGGAAGGTGTGATTATACCCTCCTCCCTTCCAGCTCCTCGCCCTTGTTTCTCTACCCCTTCTGGCAGGATTATTTTCCTTGGCTGTTTATCTCTTGGAGCCTGCATTTGGCTCCTTTTGGAAGGCAGATTTGTCTTCCTTCCTCCTTCCCACTGTCTCTATTGCTGGGGTGCTTGGATTTGTGGCTGTGACGATTTTTTTTTTTTTAAATGTGCCATAAAGATACAAAGAAATCCCTGTTGGCATGGGAAGGAGATTCAGAACCTCTCAGCATAGTGTAGTTCTGCTTGACTGTGTGGGATGTCGCAGAGAACTGGATTTTTGTCATGAAGAAATTAGTTCCAGATTTAGCACCTTGCATATACACACATATATAAAAACCAGTCTTACCGGGGAGTGTTTCTGGCTATATCTGTCTCTGCATTTAACATTTATCCAACAGCGACTCATATTTAATGGTGTTTGTGTACTGTATATTTAGCTCATGGTAATTATTTTTTAGCCTGGCTCAGTAATAGGGGTTTGTAGTTCAAAAGAGGCCCTGCTCTCCCTTTTGTTTTATAAAGAACTCGTGTCAGCTCCCTCCCCCAAATGTGGTCATTGGTACTTATTTTTAAAAGTGGAGCCTGAAAATGATTTTACCCTCCTCATTTGCGTATGCTTTTCTCTCTTTTTTTTTTTCCTCCTGAATATTACACATTCTGCCAAGTTCTGGAGAATTATTTCTATTTGCTATCTTGCCCTCTCTTCTGCATCCCTCCCCGCAAAGTTCTGTAGATTGGCTAAGAGCGTCGTTGTGTATAGAGTATGTTCTAATCCTGATGTGAATCACTACTAGTTTAAAGTGTTTATTTACCCTAGATAAAATAGAAAAATCCATTCTTACAGTTCTCTTAAGTTTGTTGCTATTTCTGTGACCTTTCCAAGCTCTTAACATTTCACCCCTTTGTTTACAAAGAAGTCAGTAAACGTAACAAACTGAAATCTATTCAGTAAGTGCGCAGAGAAGATACATACTGTCCTTTTGTCACTCATCCATTCTCTTAAACATTTATGGGATGCCTATACTCTGCTGTGGAATGTGTTAGGAGCCTCTCCCCTCCCTTCCTCCTTCCCTCCCTCCTTCTCACATACAGCATTTTTCATTATGAAATACATGGTACATAAAGAAAAATGCATAGAGCACATGTGTACCTTACTGTTTAAAAAAAAAAATAGTGTATTGCCTCTTCCTCGTATTCTCTCTTGATCAAAATGCCTCTCAACCCCAAGAAGTCATCTCGATTGGAATTTGCTTTCATTTACATCTTTACTATCTGTGTAATTCTTAAACAAAACATGTGCACTTTGTTTTGTTCTGTTTTTTTTTTTTTTTTTTTTTTTTTTTTTTTTTTTTTTTTTTTTTTTTTTTTTCAGCTCTAAATAATTGGAAATACCCTGTATGTCATCTTTTGTGTCCCTTTTATTTTGGTGCTGGGGATTGAACCCAGGGACCCCTCTACACATGCCAAGTACATGCTCTACCACCGAGCCACACCCTCGGCCCTTGCACGCCGTCTTAAAATGAGATCTCTTCGAGTAGTGGGAAAGTCCTGAGAGGTTGCCTTTTCCTGGGGAATCTAGCTTGCCTTGGAGTGAGAGGGAGCTCGGCTGTGGAATTACACGCGGCCCCCAGTGCCTTGCCATTCACCTGCTGCTGCACTGTTTATTACATAGAGCTGGTGGTGCTTTGCTCTGAACTTTTTTTTTTCAGCTAGTATTTTGTGCACATTCCTCACCACCTGTTAAAGCTCTCCCACCATCCATGCCGGAATGGAAAATTGTGTGTCAGGGAAATTCTGCACCATTCCGGGGAGTGTAGAGTGGGGGCCTGCCTCTGGAGATGAGTGGCGTAATTAGGGTCCAAGCAGCAACTTTAATTCTGCGTTAATAAGCAATTTGCTTAAGGCTGAGACTTGCTACAAGTCAACTTTGTTAGAGTGCCAGGGCTTTTTGGATGCTAAAGCAGGGACTTTTGGATTCACAGAAAAAGCCTAGATTGCTCCAGTGTCCAAACAATGCTGGACATTGTATAGATAGGGCTGTTAGCGAGCAAGGAGTATCTCGAACAACAGTCTGCATTATGCACCATCTAAATTGTGAATGAAAAAGAATATTCCACACAGCCTGCTCTTGATTTTTATTTTATACGTTTTGCATGAAAATGGTTGCCCATTAATTCTTCTTGGCTAACAATTTGATTTTAATAGAATGGATTCCAGAATTTAATGGTGAGATGCAGAGGTACGCTGCCAAGCAACTTAGCAGAGTTGTTTACACTACCCATAATCCAGCTGGACATGTCTGTATTTCTTTCCTGATAACAGTTAAGGGGGTGATGAGTGCACATTTCTGGACATTTTTCACCCCTTTGAAAATAAACACATCTTCCATCATGTGCCAGGGGTATTCATGTGACAAGGGATTAATTAAAAGTTTTATTTCAATGTCAGCAGCTTTTCCCTGTACCCATTTTCTTCCATTTTTAGTATGCAAGTCCCTTGAAACTACTGTTTTTCTGATGAACAAATGATAAACTATTAGCTGACCCCACAAAGAACCCTTGTTTTAGTTTCCTGCTAAAAGGCTGTGACCTGCTTGCTAATGCTTGAAATCACCCATGAGAGTGATTTGGGGTGCTTGTTAAGGGATACGAAGTAACAGCTGTCCTGGGCTTAAGTTCTGTGGCGTGGAGGGCAAAAGGGATGGAAAAGAGCAGTCATCCTTCGCATAAAACCCACGTGAAGTTCCCTAGCCCTGCTTTGCTGAACTCACGGTTGGGAGCGAGTAAGACTGCTTCCTGGAGACCAGGAACAGGAGACGTCCTTCTATGAAAGGCTTCACACCAGTGCGCGAGGGAGAGGGAGGTTGGAGGAGGAACAAGCGCAGGTGCCACGCCTTGCTGCTGATGCGACACACATGAAGACCTTCACTTGGTTCTCTGTCTTGTCCAGTGAGGAGAGAGTGGGGCGGGGGGACCACGTGGTGGAGCTGGAAGAAGCCTTACGCCTGGTGCAGGGCACTTGTGGAGGAACCACCAGACCGGCTGGCTCTCCCACCTGCTGTCTCCCCGGGCTCTGGGAAAGGCTGTGCCATGGCTTATGCTCACAGGCCCAAGCCTTCTGGCCTCGGGCACTTGCTGGTGATCTGTTTATTTCTCAATTTCACCTTCCTTCTTCTCCTGGTTCTCTCTCTTTGTGAGGTGGGCGGACACAAGTCTCTCCCAACTTTAAACCCCTAACAAGCTCTTCCCTAAATCACAGGCTGCCTGCGGGCTGCTAGACTCTTTTCTTTTCCATCAAAGTTATTAGAAGACTGCCTTCTCCTTTCTGCCCATTCTCTCCTCAATTGCTGTCATCTGATTTATTATTTTAAAACTCATTTTTTATTAATGTGTTAATTTATACATATTAATGGAAGTCAGTGTGATGTTTCAGTGCATGCGCTGTCATCCGATTTCTGCTCCTGCAACTCCATTGAAATTGTTTTGGACAAGCTGGGCGGGGTGGCTCACACTTGTAATCCCAGTACTTGGGAGGCTGAGACAGGAGGATTGCAGGTTTGAGGCCAGCCTCAGCTATTTAGTGAGGCCCTCTGCAACTTAGACCTTATTTCAAAATAAAGAATAAAAAATAGGGCTGGGAGTGTAGCTTGGAGGTAGACTGCCCC
>PVLC010046955.1:0-10994 GCA_004027655.1 Graphiurus murinus
TGCAAAGAAATCATACTTGTATAAATTCCAACCTGATTATTGGTTCTTCATTCATCTTCTCTTTTTGATATCTCCAACACATGGAGACAGGCACGCTCACATCACCAAACACGTATCTACCTGCACACCCTCACACAGGAGTAGACTCCTGGGCACAGATGTTGACACACATCTCCATACACTTTGAGCTCTCAAATAACACAACACACACACACACACACATGCACCCTGACTCGATACCTTACTTAGTCTTCTTCTTTCTTGGAAGATGAACAGGAAGAAGAAGAGCAGAGTCCGAAGTGCCTGCTGAGGAGAACCTCAAGAGACATGGGCATATGAACACACTCTCACAACAGGGCACACAGCCTTCTCTACACACACACACACACACGCGCACACACACACAGTACATCTCTAAGTAAAACAAAAAGTAAGTAAAACAAAAGCTAACGCACCAGATTTTTTAAAAAGGCCAGAAAGTTCAAGCAGGTGTCAGAAGAAGAGAAATTGATAGGTAAGACAAAACAGCAGCATAAAATGTGGAAGCGCAGGTCATTACAATGTAAATTTTAGGGTAAGGAAGTCTGAAAGAGCACTTAGTCCAGCCCATCCAGTTTCCAAATGGACAGGCAGGTATCCAGAAAGGGGAAGATAATTCCTAAAGGTTGCCCAGAAATTGCATTTCTGAATCATCCATAGAGCTCACCTCTGCAGATGCTGGGCCTTTGCTTCCCTCTGTAGTTCTGTCCCCCTGATTCTCCTAGTGACCAGCAGACTTCAGAAGCTCTGGTGACCACATCTGGGTTATTCAAAAACTGTCTCCAAGCCCGGCATGGCAGTGCACACCTGTCGTCCCAGTCCTTGGGGGGATGAAATAGGAGGATTGCAGATTTGAGGCCAGCCTCAGCAACTTAGCAAGACCCTGTTTAAAAAAAAAAAAATCAAAAGGGCTGGGGGTGTGGCTCAGAGATAGAATGACCCTGAGTTCAATCCCCAGTACCCCCCGCCCCAATAAAAACCCACAAACAAAACTCCTGACTTCAGAGGACAAAAAGCCAACAGGAATTTTCAGAGGAGCTGCAGAGGTCACTGGGGATGAACCCCATTTCTTGACAAGAGAGATGGTCCACAGTCCCAAAGATGTGTGAGGGGGAGACAGGCAGTGTGCAGTGTGTGCAAGCGCTCCAAGTAAGTTTGGAAAGAGTTCGAGGATATTCAGAAACCAAAGACAAACATTTTCCCAAAAGGTTTTGCAAGCCGATGAGTAGTCGTCAGACGGGCAGGACAGGATGACATCTCCCAAGTCTCTAGGTGTGAACGCACTGCGATGACTGTAAACTGCAGCTCACTAGCCGTCTCTAGGAGCAGTCACCTTTCAAGGGACGGCCCTGAGCGGGGACTCTGGCTGGTGGTATACAGCTGTTAGGGGTAGAAAGCCAGGGACCTCCTGGGAAGAGAGTTGAGCAAAATGAATAAAAATCCTGAAACACCTGCACACCCAGCATCCCATGAGGAGATATTCATCCCCCCTCTTATTTATTTTTGTAGTACTGGGGATTAAATCCCTGAGCTACACCCCCAACTATTTTTATTTTTTTTTATTTTGAAACAGGGTCTTGCTAAGTTACTGAGAATCTTACTAAGTAGCTGAGAGTATCCTTGAACCCATGATCCTCCTGCCTCAGCCTCCCAAGTACTAGGATTGTAGGCCACAGTATTTACTTTTTAGGGTGATCATTTAAATATCATGTAATTTTTTATGGGAAGGAAATGACATACATTTTCAACAGAGAAAATTGGCTGAATAAATTATTGTGTGTCTAAGTGCCATATCAAAATATTGTGTGAACTTATAATATTTAGCCATTTGAAAAAAATGCTTGGGCAGTATCAAGATCAAAATATTAAGACATATAAGCAATAATCATACCTTTGCACAAAAAAGCAATGGACACAGCAAAACATAAACAGTGGCCATGCTTGACTGTTGAGTAAAAAGTACTTTGTTCTTTGAATATCTGTGTATTTTATTTATTTTTATAGTTAAACAATTTTATTAACATAGTCAATCAGTGATCAATATTCACATTTATTATGTCACATCATATAAATGTAAATACAAAATTACTATTACTACAGTATAATACATATTCTCTGTGTGATCCAAAATACTTGGTGGCCCAAAAAAAACTCTTTAAAATTCAGCAGCTTATCAAAAATTAAAACTGTGTTCTATTTAAAATGAAGGTCTGTTAGCACAGAGTTAGACTTGAAGAAATATCAACTTAGTACAGTTTGAGAAATTGCAGGAGGGTATGTTTGAAAGACACGTTTCTAATAAATAGTGTAACAAGTAGAGGAAACATTAGACTTAAAGCTTTTAAGTCTTAAGACTTAAGTTGTCAGCAGAAAGATCCAGTTATTTATAACTAAAGGTAATGCTACTAATTATTGCACCCAATGCTAACATGAATATTAAGTGTCAAACTGTTTTATGATATGAAGTCATTTACCACATTTAAACCTCTCCCCACAAGATAATCTATTGGGTAAAGTTAATTATACAGGATTGTCTAATTATTTCCATAAAAATCAACCAAGCTCAATTTTATTTCCTTTGATCCACAAAGAAAAACAAAGCAATATAAGGAAAGTACAAGGGAACTTCTTTACAGGGCTGATGTTAGGAGACACCAACACTGCCTTACAGGCTAACTATGTTATAGGATGGTCTCAGAAAGATAATGAGATCTGTAAAATAGTTAATTCTGTATAACATCAACCCACAGCATGATGGGGTTCCGTGGTAAATACAATTTATAAGGAAAATACTGGTTTTCTAACTGCTTGGCAAATAGATTTGGCTTGGTTTTAAAACACATGAGAGGTGGGGGGAAAATCACCATCTTAACTTCCCATAAAATCATGCATACGTTCAGCTGTTACACATATTTTATTTAAATATAACACATTCTGGGATACAAACCACAACACGCAGTTGCTGTAATTTAAATGTATACCTTAAAATATGTATAATAATTAGGCGTAAAGAAATACCTACATATATATAATGCCAATGGGAAAAAGATAAGAGTGAAAGAGTCACAAGTCCCCCAGAAAGTGTACAGGTGAATGAAATTAACTTTTATGTTAAAATCAATTTTAAAGAGGCATTAGAAGCATTGCCATATTTAATACAGTATGAAATGCCCTAAGGCATACAATGCTATTGCATAGTATTTGATACTAAATAATATTGTTAATAGCACAGATCACTATTGATCTGATTTCTCATCTAGATTATCCCAGGAAGGACCTTAACTAATCGAAGACCAGTTTGCTTAGATGGGGGTGTATCTCAGAGGTAGAAAGCCCCTGGGTTCAATCCCTAGTACTACATCCACTTCCCACCCCCCACACAAAATTGTCTACCCCATAAATTGAAATAACTTATTTATAATGCTTCTTATTCTGTTTTTAAAAATTAAAGCAGTCCAAGATGTTGATGAGGTAGAAGAAAACTGTCTGTACACAACCTTCCTGATTTTCAGCAGTTTCCAAGCCAGCCGCTCAAAGGTTGAAAGGGGTGGGAGTGGGGCCTTCATCCTGGTTTGGGGGGGGGGGGTATGCTCCAAAACTTCCCAATGCAATATTTTTGTGGGAAATCCCCAGTAATATTCCTTAATCCCACTCCCAAAGACTCCAGTCTCCCGCTGACTTAGACACTGCGACTTCCAGAGTTTCTGGGCACCAGGCAGGTGGAGCTCTCTCCCAGTCTGAGCTCCTTCTCTTCCCTCAGTGGCTTTCTCCTGCAATAAGAGGAGTGTTATTCCCTGAGCCAACAGTAGAGGGAAGGAGACACTTTTGTCTGAGGAATAGGAACTACCAAATACCCACAGGTTGGTGAACCAGAGGTTCACAGCGTGGCTGCTGCCCTCACCTGGTACAGATAAAGAAATGCATATTTGAGCCCCCTGTGGTGGTGCACAACAGTAATCCTAGTTCTTAGGAGGCTGAAACAGGAAGATCACAGGTTTGAGGCCAGCCTCAGCAATTTTGCAAGGCCCTCAACAATTCAGCAAGACCTTCTTTCAAAATAAAAAAGGGCTGGGAGTGTAGCTCAGAGGTAGATTTCCCCTGGGTTTGATCCTGAGAAAGGAAAGAAGGCAGGCGTATGTGACTTCTTTCCATGAATAAAACTTGGTGTCCTCACCTTGGCATTCCTGCATCCTAGCAGGACCAAGAATCTTCATGTGTCCTGAAGAAAAAAGGAAGCAGAATCCTAGTTGAGGAGCGCTGGCTGTTTCTGCCTACTCTAACTTAGGAGTCTCTTTCTTGGACATCTATGGGAAGCACCATCTTGGTCATCTTCCGCCATCTCCCTAGTTGATCATCTTGATTCTATGCCATGATTTGCTGCCCTCTCTCTCTTCTGCTACCACCCCTGCCACCCCGTGCGCTTCCCCAAAACCATGTGTCCAGCCTGGGCCTCTTCCAGCCCTGGATGCATTGACAGACATGGCTCTCGGATGTGCTGCAGCCTGTGCCAAACTGCCCTGTATGCCTCACACCAAGCACCCATCCAGGATTCACAGCTGACTTCTCTGGACTGGACAAGATCCTTCTCCATGCTCAAGGCCTCGCTGTAGGCACAGGGCCTGGCCCACTGCCTGCCAAGTGGCAGGAGGCATTCAGTGTCCACTGGGGGGCTTAGATCTGCTCTGCATGCTGCAGAGAATTCCAGAACGACGTCTGCACAAGTCTTTGGACACAAACCACTCCTGTCTTGAGAATGCCTTGAGCCTGGTCCTTCCTTACCTCCCTCTCCTTCCTACACATCTAAAGCAGCAGTGCTAGTGACTGCAGACCACATGCTCTTTCCTGGCCGCAACACCTTGGAAAGGCTGAGTGGCTCACAGTAGACTCCATGGGAGAGACATAGCTCAATATTCCCAGATCAAGGTGAATACCAAGAAGTCCCCAGCCTCTAGAGTCCAAGTAGAGGAAGACTTCTCTCTTCCTCCTCACCTGCGCCTCTCCTCCCTGGAAGGCGCTTCCTGGGCCTGTGGCCTCAGTGCCAGGTCTGGCGCTTCCTCTGGGCTCATTAGCCTCTATGGTCATGCTTGCACACGCCAGAATGTACTTCTACAAAAACTTGGAGGTATTGAGGTTTTCCCATCTTACTGCACACTCATGTGTTGAGTAAAGATTGGGAGCAAAGATAACTGATACATGTATATATCCTAATTCCCTAGACCAGGAGGAGTCCCATGAGGGCCTGACTGAGATGGCTGTGCATTGTTAAGAGGCAAGAATGCAGCTCTGCTGTGGGCATTATGGTGTGTACTAGGGCATTTGTGTTTCCCAAACTTAAGCATCCCTATTTTTGCATCATCCTAATATGCCTGTACCTTGAATTTCTTTTGCATTTTTCTTCATCATGACTGATAACTACTGACTAAAATATTGGGCTGGCCTCAGGTAGAAATGGCCATGCACCCTCAGCCTCTAGAATTTTAGGAAATTCCCTTACCTACTTACTTATTTCTCTAAATATCCATATATCTTGACCTTCCTTTTTTTTACTGAAATGACAGCTTCTCAGTGAGCTCTAACTGGACAGGACAGTTAAATCTCAGCCACCAAGTCCACCCATTCCCATCCTTGTAATTGCTTGCACGACCTTATCTTCCTTAGCAGTAAGACAGATTTTATTTTTTAACTATATGAGTCCTTCCCCACATCTCCAACAATTAGCATTGGCATCTAGGTTCCACGAGGGCGGAATCTTCATTTTTGTTCAATCACGTATTCCATTTAGTGGTACATTGTGGCTATGCAGTAAATTTTACAAATGAAAGGATTAAAAGAAGTGCCCCATTGGCCTAGAACTGGAAAACCCTCTAATTCTTGAATTGCCAGGGGTATTCAAGCTGCTAGGATAACAAAGTCTCCAATCCTAAGCCTCTGCCCCAGCATAGCAGTATGGCCGCCTGGTCCCTTTAGGAATTTCAGACATGTGTATGTTGGTTGGGATATAACAGTCCAGCCACCACAGACTGGTGGACTTCGCTATGTCTGGGGCTGCCTGGCCTTCTAAATGGTTATTCTAAATGGTTATTTTTCATAGCGGCCACTCTTAAAATCTGATTCCCAACCATATTAGAGAATCAGATGAGTCAGAATTTTTGGTATTCATTTCTTTTTTTGTTTTGCTTCAAGAAACCACATGACAAATGTCAGGGTGCGAATCAGGAGGTTCTCTTAGAAGAGCATCTGCATCATTCTTAGAGCACCGCTTTCAAGGCACAGAACCATGATGATTTAATTTCTACCACAATCCAGCCAAGGTTATTTATTGCATTCTACAAATGTGTGCTGTTTTACAAAAGGAGGATTTCCTTTGAGTGATTGCATAAATCTTTATAGTGTAAAACAAATTACTGAAAAGAAAAAATGTCATATAAGAAAAAAAATGCCCAGGACTTTACACACCTCCGTCGGGCTCACCTTGCCCCTGTCAGGTCTCATTTATTCAGCAACTACCTATCTGGGACCCAACTCTGAACAACACACCTTCCCAGTGCTCTCCAGGGCAAGGCCACCAGTGTCCTGTGCTGAGAAACTTCCTTTAACTGTTGGCTGCAGGCCTTCCCCAAAGCAAGAAAAGCATCCAAAGCTTGCAGGACTAAGACACAGCAAGCATGAAGGGCTCTTTCCTCTGGGGCAGCTCTGTCACTTTCTCTCCAAAGCCTGTTACAGTGAGAGGTAGCATCTTCATTCAATTACATCCTTGAGCTGCAAAGTGGGACACATTCTAAATAAATCAATTACAAAGCATTAGAGAAGATGCTACATGTTGAATTGATATGGAACTACAAGGTAATATCTTTTCAAAAATTATTAAAAATTCAATGGCTTGTCTTCCACTTTGACCTATTATCTACATATAATTTTAGAGCAATTTTAAATTGGACATTTTAAAATATTACTTCACTAAGTAATGTAAATGTTATATATTTTGGTTCATTTCATCATACAATTTAAAGAAATCACATTCATAATACCACCACCAACTAGGCATGGTGGTACAAGTTTGTAATCCCAGGATTTGGAAGACCAAAGCAGGAGGATGACAGGTTTGAGGCCATCCTCAGCAATTTAGTGAGACTGTTTCAAAATAAGAAAATAAAATAGGGCCAGGATACAACTCAGGTAGAATGCCCGTGGGTTCAATTCCCAGTACCATAAAAAAAAAGAAAAAGAAAAAACTCCACCACCAATCTCATGAAGCTGTGAAGCTTACATGTAATCAAATAATTGAGGTAGCATAAGTAAACTAAAATTATGAATTTTCATCCAAATGTTTACATTTTATCATTGAGAATAAATGCTATATTAGTTTTCTATTGCTGTGTAACAAATTACTGTCAAAAACCCAGTGTCTTGCAATATGCACACATACACACACACACATAATATAGATAGATAGATAGATAAGTAGATAGATAGATAGATGCATATATCTATATATATTTTTTGTTTTGTTTTGTTTTGTTTGTAATACTGGAGATAGAACTCAGGGGCATTCTACCTGTGAGCTATACCTCCAGCCCTATTTTATTCTTTATTTTGAAACAAGGTCTCACTAAGTTGCGGAGTGCCTCGCAAGTTGTAGAGGCAGGCCGTAAACCTGGATCCTCCTGTCTCAGCCTCCCAAGTTCTGGGATTACAGGCGTGTGCCACCATGCCCAGTTCAACACATACATATTCCAGGTGTTCCAGGTGGCTGCTGTCGGTGTCAGTGGGCTGCACTCTGTGCTGGAGCCTTCACGGGGCAGAATTCACCTCCAGCTCATCTCCAGCTCACCTCCAGGTTGTCTGTCAAATCCATTTTCCTGCAGCTTCCTGACTGAAGCCTCCAGCTTTGTTGTTTATTTGTTGGCTTTTGTTCTGGGGATTGAACCCAGGGATGACCTATCTCCAAGCTACGCCCCCCAGCCTTCTTTCTTTCATTCATTCATTCATTTTATTTATTGATTTATTATTATTTTTTTTTTTTTGAAACAGGGTCTTGCTAAATTGCTAAGGCTGGCCTTGAATCTGTGATCCTCCTGTCTCAGCCTCCTAAGTGCTGGGATTGTAGGCTTGTGCGTTGGCTCAACTTTCTCTTTCAAATACATAATGATTGCATATATTTAGAGGGTACCGTGTGGTATTTCATTGTATACAATGTTTACTGATCAAATCAGGGCAACTAACATTTCCATCTCCTTCTTAACGGGAACTGGCGTTATTTAAACTGTAAGTGGACGACAGAGACACATACAGTGGCTGCTCCCTTCCAGAAAACTCCGCCAGGGAGACTGGTGGCCTCCGTGCTTTGCACTGTGTGTAGGGGAGTCTCTTTCACCTCCGGTGCTCTGTGGTTCTGAGGCCACCTGGCCTATTTATAAATATGAGTGCCCCTGCCGCAGGATCGCAGGTTCAAGGCCACCACGCAGAAACTTAGTGAGACCTTGTTTCAAAATAAAAAATAAAAAAGGGCTGAGAGTGTAGCTCAGTAGTAGAAAGTCCCTGGTTTCAATCCCCAGTACAAAGATAGATGAATGAATGAATGAATGAATGAATGAGCAAGCACCACTGTAAATAGACTTCTGCATTAAAAAAAAAAATGACAACTAGTTTTATTGTACATGGTACTGGGGATGGAACCCAGGGGCATTCTACCTCTGAGCCACACCCCTGGCCCAATTTTTTCTTCTTTATTTGGAAACAGGGTCTCACTAAGTTGTGGAGGGCCTCACTAAGTAGCTGAGGCTGGCTACAAACCTGCAATCCTTCTGTCTCAGCCTCCCAAGTACTGGTATTACAAGTGTGCACCACCACACCCTGCTAAATAACCAATTTTTAATATCTGCAAGGACAGGGCATGCAAATGAATAAGGAACTGAGCTTTTTTAGAAATTTGATCTTATTCCTTAAATCTTCAGTGGCTAAATACTCTTCTTTCTACTTACTCCTTCTCAAGAAGACAAGAGCCCTGGCAAGACACTTTTATTGAGATAGTAAGTTGTATGGCTTTAATTTGTGATGTGGGTCCTCCCCCTCTCAAGGCTTTGTAAGTTGCATTGTTTCAGAGGCCAATGTTGCTGGACCCAAAAAGGGACTTGTCTTAATCTTGCAAATCAAGACACCTGAACATTGCTGTGCTAGATCAGTGGCTCTCAAGAGTGTGGTGGGCAGATTTTCAGGGGGCCCTGATAATCCTGTCAGGGAGTCTGTGGTGTTGAGACTGATAACAAAATAATAAGAGAGTTTGTCTTTTTATTTTATTAATAGGGCAGAGATGGCTCAATCTAAATAGAGAAAGAGGAGTGAAATTCCTGAGACTTTAGCAAAAGATCAGGCAGCAACACCAAAGGAAGCTATTTTATCTACAGCAGATTTATCAGTCCTAGTGAGCACATAGCATGGGAGGCAGCCAAGTGATTGGTATAACACGCCTTGTTGTCACATGCTCAGCGAGTTCCCGGTGGAATCTTGTTGGACACTTCACCTGTTGAAGGCTGTTCCTCAGCACAAGGCAGACATTTGCTGGTGAGCAGAGCCTGCTAGGCCATGATGTTTGGTTTAGCTAGGAGCAGCAGCAAGATGCTGAGGGCAACAGAGTAGTGATCTTAGAACCCCAGGGCCCTGGCCTGGTCAACGGAGACAGCCTCAATCCACACCCCCAAGGCTGTCAGTGCCTCTGTCATATGGTGGTGCAAAATTGCACAGTTTAACCAGGCCAACAAGAATAAGTCCAGTACAGAATGCACAGAGGAGGCACCTGAACACCTGAGCACAGGGTTCACACTCACGTTCTGATTGTTCAGCCATGGGCAAGACTCTGTCTCCCGCTGCTACCTCTCCACAGTCCAGAGCCCAAACGCCTCTATTTACATGAACTAGTCACATATGACTGGTGACTGCTTTGTTGGCTAGTCCAGGTCCAGAGTCTCCAAAGATGGTTCGCACAGCAATTCCAAATTTCTTGCACTGATTCAAAAGATGACTCTCTTAGCCTTGGTGTGGGCACTGATTTCCATCACTGGGCAAGTTGTGTTTCTGTTTTTGCAAATAGAACATGTGTTTCCTCATATGTGCTAGCCTGGATTCCCCAAGTCAGAACTTAAGATAAAGTCTTATGTGCAACTAATTTCTTTCTTTCTTTCTCTTTTCTTTCTTTCTGCATTGATACTGGAAATTAAAGCCAGGGGGTATTCTACTACTGAGCTTGAGCTTCACTCCCAGCCATATATATATATATATATATATATATATAATTTAAAATATATATATTTATATATATATAATTTTTTTTCTTTGTGTAACAGTATCTAAGACTGGCCTCAAACCTGCAATCATCTTGTCTCAGCCTCTCAAGTACTAGAATTACAGGCATGCACCGCCAAGCCCGGCTTCAGCTAATTTCTTTGGAAGCATAGTTGTAGGGAGGGGACGTGGGATAAATGGGGAGTGGAACCAGGCAAAAGGAGAAATCGGTGACAAATACTAGGCAGCTGCCAAGGGCAATTGAAATGTTATCCCCAGGGTCTTCTGAGAGAACAGAAAAATTATGCCATAGAAGGATTAGCCCTGGGGAGGAAAGAGAGGAGTTTTGTGTACCAGCTCATATTCTCCATCAGTGAAATATGGTCCCTGAGTATCAACTATGCTGAACTTCAAGCTTGCATATCCACAAGTGCATGGCAGATTCCAGCACACGGCTCCCTCTGTGGCCTCAAGAGACCTGGGATCTGTCAAGAAAAGGCAGAGCCCAGCCAACACAGATCAAAGAACAAAATCTTAAAAAAAAAAAAAAAAAGAAAGAAAGAAAATTGTACACTGTCTAAAAGGTGCCCAGTACCATCCACCAAAAGGTCCCAAGGAAATCCCAGGACAATGAAACAAGAAGAAAAACAGCGTCTATCCCTAGAGAAGAGAGAGTC
>PVLC010046956.1:0-11240 GCA_004027655.1 Graphiurus murinus
AAAAAAAAAAAAAAAAAAAAAAAAAAAAAAAAAAAGAATGTCCCCCTGGGTTCAATTCCCAGCAGAAAACAAAAAACAAAAAAAACAGTCATGGCCAAAAGCAAGCACATAAAAGAGAAGACAGACAGAAGAACTTCTACAATAAAGGAGACAAGAGACATGACAGCTGGATTTAATCCTGAACCTTTAAAGGTCATTTTTGGGAACAATTAGTGAAATTGAAATGGAGTTGGTGTACTGTACCATTGCTTAGCAGTAGTGTGTTCATGTTAATTTCCTGATTCTGATTTTGTAGGGGTCACGTAGGATACTATTCTTGTTTCTAGGAAATATACATGGAAGTATTAAAGCTAATGGGGTCATGGTGTCTGTAATTTACTTTCAAGTGATTCAGAAAAAAATTCTCTATCTCTAGACTTAAAGGTATAAATATGTAGAGCCTTATTTATCAATATATAAATACATATATAAAGCAATAGATGATAGAATAACAAGACAAATGGTTGATCTAGGCGAAGAGTGTGTGATGGTTTTTGTACTATTTAATAACTTCTCTAAATCGGGCATGGTGGTGCATGCTTGTAATCCCAGTACTTAGGAGGCTGAAACCGGAGGATCCAGGTTCGCTGCCAGCCTCAGCTACTTAGTGAGGCCCTCCAAAACTTAGTGAGACTCTGTTTCAAAATAAAGAATAAAACTAGGAGCTGGATGTGGTGGCACACACTTGTAATCCCAGTACTTGGGAGGCTGAAACTGGAGGACTCGGGTTCGAGGCTAGCCTCAGCTACTTAGTGAGGCCCTCAGCAACTTAGTGAGACCCTGTTTCAAAATAAAGAATAAAAAATAGAACTGGGAATGTAGCTTGGAGGCAGAATGCCCCTGGGTTCAATCCCCAGTACTACAAAAAAACAAAAAACAAAAAACAAACTTCTTGGCAAATTTGAAATTATAGGAAAGAATGGAAAATATATTGTGCAAATATAACCCAAGGAAAGCTGTTATACCTATATTAATATCAGAAAAAGTATATTTAAGGCAAAAGTGTATTAGAGATAAAGAGAGACACTTCACAATAAAAAGTTCAATTCACTAGAAAGACAGAATAATTCCAAACTTTTCCCAACAACATGGCCTCAAAATACTTAAAGCTAAAGTGGACAGAACTCAAAGAAAATATAGACAAATTCAAAATTACAGTGGGACATTTTAACATACTTCTCAGTAATGAGTAGAATAAAGCAGACAAAAATTAAAAGTAAGATTCAAACCACAGAACTAACACACTTGACCAAATTGACATATGTATACAACATACTTTTCAAGTGCACACAAGACATTTACAAAAATTGACCATATGTGGATCATAAACCCAGTTTCAGTCAATTTTTGAGGGGGGACACTAGAGATTGAACCCAAGAGGGTTCTACATCTGAGCTACACCCAGCTGTATTTTATTTTTTGTGCTGTGGACTGAATCCAGGGGCATTCTACCTCTGAGTTACACCCCCAGTACTTTTTTTTTTTTTTTTTTTTTTTTTTTTTTTTTTTTTGCGGTACTGGGGATTGAACTCAGGGGCATTCTACCTCCAAGCTATACCCCCAGCCCTATTTTTTATTCTTTATTTTGAAACCGAGTCTCACTAAGTTGCGGATTGCCTCACTAAGTAGCTGAGGCTGGCTACGAACCCGGATCCTCTGGTCTCAGCCTCCCGAATGCTGGGATTACAAGCGTGCGCCACCACGCCCGGCCCCAGTACTTTTTATTTTATATTGATAGAGGGTCTCACTAAGTTGCTGAGAGCCTGGCTAAATTGCCGAGGCTGGCCTGGAACCTATGATTGTCACATCTCAGCCTCTCCAGTACTGGGGTTACAGTGATGCACCACCATGCCTGGCTAGTTTTAGTCAATTTTAAAGAACTGAAATAATACAAAACTTGTTTTCCAACCATAGTGCAATTAAGCTAAAAATTAATTTTAAACTTTACTAAAAATTTCATTTGTTTGAATATTATTAAACTTAACTTCTAAATAGTCCACAGGCAGAGAAAAGCAAAGCTCACAATGAAAGCTAAAAATTATTCTAACTGAATGAAAAGGAAAATGCTAAATATTAATACTTGTGAGATGCAGAAATCATTATTTTTAATTTAATTTAATTTTTTTTTTTTTTTGTGGTACTGGGGATTGAACTCAGGGGCATTCTACCTCCGAGCTACACCCCCAGCCCTATTTTGTATTCTTTATTTTGAAACAGGGATTCACTAAGGTGGGATGGTGCATGCCTGGAATCCCAATACTTGGGAGTTTAAGACAGGAGGATCACAGGTTTGCAGCCAGCCTCAGCAACTTAGCAAGATTTTCAGCAACCTAGCAAGACTATTTCAAAATAAATAAAAAGGGCTTGAGGGTAGCTCAGAGGTAGAATGTCCCTGGGTTCAATCTCCAGTACAAAATCAAAAGTCTTTGATATTTGAAGTTGTGGAAAACAACAAGGATGGCAGAATAATTATCCTCAAGACTAGCAGAAGCAGGAAAGTGTTATTACTCTGAATCATGAAGGAACAAAGGGAGAGTTACCAGAACCTTACAGAAGAGAAGGCACCTGTGTGGAGTTCTGGCCTTAAGTATGAAAAGGGATGCACTGGGCATTGTGGCTGGCACACGCCTGTAATTCCAGTATTTGGGAGGTTGAGATAGGAGGCTCGCAGGTTCAAGATCAGCCTCAGCAACTCAGTGAGGGCTCCAGTAACTTAGACCCTGTTTCAACCTAAAAAAAATAAAATGAGGCAGAGTGCCCCTGGGTCCAATCTCCAGTACCACAATAAATACATACATACATACATACATACATACATACATACATACATACATACATAAATGGAATGCAGCCTCTGCAAGACAAGGAGGGACCCGGAGGAATAAATATCCTGAGGTCTTTTCCCTCCCATACTTCAATCTTCTGCCAGTGCCTTCTCTTGGCCAAACCCAATCAGAAGCCAAGAATAGGGAGGCCCCATTTCTACAGTCTGCAGAGGTTGGCTTCCAGGAATACAGAGCAGAGTGGAGAAGCATAAATAATGGGTCTGGAGGAGGAAACGGAGACTACCAGAGCACTACTAAATCTGAAAAGAAAAATGATTGGATTGTCTAATAAATTCTATGAAACATATAGTGATTTGACAACAAGACAAAACATATAATTATCTTTTAAATCTTTCCAAGTTATTATTGACTCCTGAAATTTAGCCAAATGATGCTTGCAAAGTTCTCTGGGTTGAAGGTGAAAGAAGGATCAATAAAATGGAACCAACCAATTCAAGATGACATGCGAATCCATGATCTTCACAACTTGGTCGATGATAGAGATGCCCTATATACAAAATCTCACACATTCACTAAACTCAAGAATATATGTAGTAAAATTTCTCGAGGAATACTCAATTTTGTTCATATATAATTTTTCTGTACTATTTTAATGGTTTGATATAAAGATGGAAGAGCTTCTCATGTTACCCCAATAAGTAACTCCAGAATATAAAAATGTCTCATACAATATTATAATGGTTAGAAGAATTTTTAATGCAGTTGCTATTAGTTCAGCAGACTCTAAGGGAAGTTTCAGCACCATAGACAATGTCATTGCTTAAAAAAAAAATTCTCTACTCATTGAAAGTACAAGTCAACTAAAGATGATCCATTTAAGGGAGTTGTTAGAAGGGCTTAATGTCAAACCATGGCTCAGACAAGGGTATCATTTAGCTACTGACAACTGCATTATCCAAATAGTATGCTGATAATTTATAAAAACCAACATATGATTTGGGAGTCATAAGAAGGATGACTAGATTAGTACCTGCAATTCGTATCACTTGTCAGACAGTCAAATAATATGTAATTTTGATAAATTATACCCAAATAAAACTGTTTAAAATAAATAAGGCAGGCCAGGCATGGTGGCACACGCCTGTAATCCTAGGACTTGGGAGGTTGAGACAGGAGGATCACAGGTTCAAGCGCAGCCTCAGCAAGTAGTGAGATTCTCATCAGTCTAGTGAAACCCTGTTTCAAAATAAAAATAAAATAGAAGCTAGGTGTGGTGATGCACGCTTGTAATCCTAGAACTTGGGAGGCTGATACAGGAGGATCACAGATTTGTGGCCAACCTCAGCTACTTAATGAGGCCTTCCACAACTTAGTAAGACCCTGTTTCAAAAATAAAGAATAAAAAATAGGGAGGTGTAAGCCGGGCGTGGTGGCGCACGCTTGTAATCCCAGCATTCGGGAGGCTGAGACCGGAGGATCCGGGTTCGAGGCCAGCCTCAGCTACCTAGTGAGGTACTCCGTAACTTAGTGAGACCCTGTTTCAAAATAAAGAATAAAAAATAGGGCTGGGGGTATAGTCCGGCAGTAACATGCCCCTGGGTTCAACACCTAGTACCAAAACAAAAACAAAAACAAAAACAAAAACCCCAAACAAACAAACAAATAAATAAATAAGGCAAGAGCTGGGGATGTAGCTCAGTGGTAGAGTGCTTGCCCAGCATGCATGAGGCCCTGGGTTTGATCCCCAGTACCACAATAACTAACTAACAAACTAAATAAATAAATTATGCAAGCAAGCACTCAAAAAAAATTTTTTTTTTTCAGTACTGAGGATTGAACCCAAGGGCATTCTACCTCTGAGCTATACCCCCAGCCCTATTTTTTTTTTTTTTCTGTACTGGGGATTGAACTCAGGGGCATTCTACCTCTGAGCTATACCTCCAGTCCTATTTTTTATTTTTTATTTTGAAACAGGGTCTCACTAAGTTGCAGAGTGCCTCACTAGGTAGCTGAGGCTGGCCGTGAACCCGGATCCTCCTGTCTCAGCCTCCCAAATGTTGGGATTACAAGCGTGCGCCACCACGCCCGGCCCCAGCCCTATTTTTTATTCTTTTATTTTGAAACAGGGTCTCACTAAGTTGCGGAGGGCCTCACAAGTTGCTGAGGTTGGCCGTGAATTTGTAATCCTCCTGTCTCAGTCTCCCAAGTACTGGGATTACAAACATGCACCACCATACCTGGCTAGCATTCAATTTAAGAATGGTGAAAAAAGCAATTAAACAAACTCCTAAAATGAGAAGGAAGGAAATAAGAAAGGCAGAGACCAATCAAGAAAGAAAATAAACAAAAGAAGGAAAAATACTTTAAACTTAGTTATTTTTTAAAAATTAATAAACCAGACGTGGTGGCACACACTTGTAATCCCAGTACTTGGGAGGCTGAGGCAGGAGGATTGCAGATTTGTGGTCAGCCTCAGCTACTTAGTGAGACTCTCCACAACTTAGTGAGACTCTGTTTCAAAATAGAGAATAAAAAATAGGGCTGGGGGTGTAGCTCAGAGGTAGAATGCCCTGGGTTCAATCCCCAGTAAAATACATCAGGCTAGTGAGTTTATTTATCCAGAAGTGGGTTGATCATCCCAGGGACAATGAGTCCATTTGCAGCTCACGTAAACAGCTGTGGTTTCCAACAACAAACATGTCTGCTAAGCTTGTAGTCATTACATTCTTCACTGATGACAGGGCTCACAGGCCCATTCTAGGGTCTGCCTTGTGTAGACTGGCCAGGCCAGACCCACCCTGTCCAAGTACACTGCATGTACTATTTCTTTGCAGTCCCACAACAGCCCAAAGAGGCAGATATTATTAATGTTGCTGTTATCAGGTGGAGGGTGGGGCTCAGAGGGGTGGGAGCCTTGGCAGAGGTCACACAGCCAGGCCCCGAGGCCCTGGGAGTCAGTCACTCTGCTCAGCGGGTCATCGCCGCCTGGATGCTAGGCTGCCGGCGTCCACCAGGGGGCAGAAAGAGGCCGGGAATTCTGGCCCACCCACGTTTTCCTGAACTTCCCTTAGCCTTTCTTTGTGGTGAGAGATCTTGATCAAGGGGTCTGACCCTCTCGTTCTCACTCTTCCATAGGGTAAACTGAGGCCCAGGTGGCAGAGCCAGTCCAGGGCAGGAGTGTGCCAGAGCCCAGGCATCCAACTGCCCTCAGCTTCGCCCCCAGCCTGGACTCAGCTTCCCCTTGGGCCCCTGGAGGCCTGGACTCGGAGCCCAGCTGTGAACCCCAGAGACAGCGAGGCTCCACGCACCCCACACTGCCTCGAACACCGAAAGGGTCCAGCTCCACCTCCCCACAAGGCGCATCATGACTGAGTCGTTGGCGGGACCGGAGCGCGCCCCCTTCGGGGACCGTGGGGAGGAGAGATGCAGAGCGCCAGACTGAGGAAGTTCCTGAGAAGTGGCAGCTCTGCTGCTGCTGCTGCTTTTGTTAATAGCTAGCCGTCCCGCAACCGCGGAGGCAGATGTCTTCCTGTCTGCTTCACGGGAAGGAGGGGAGACTCTGAGTCCCGCAGCCATCAAGAGGCGGAGCTGGAGGTTCAGGAGGCAGAGGGCCTCCCTCCTCCTCTGGACCATCCTCCCCCTGGCTCCTGGGATGCTCATCTTTAAGGCTGCGCTCTCGGCCTGGTCCTGTGGTGGGTGGCGGATGCTGTGCCCTGGGCCGCCAGGTGAATGCGAGAACCTCTCTGGGCGGGTGCAATTACAATCCCATGGTACACATGAGGAGTCAGAGGCTCAGGAGGTGACGTGCCTGCCACAGGCTGATGGAGAGCTCTGCGGTGAACTTCTGTCTGACTACAGAGCCCATGCTCTTGACTGTAGGATTCCTCGGCCTCAACCATCGCCCTCTACTGCATGGGTGGAAAGGATGGATGCAGAACCGGGGTTGCCAGCACATGTCCGTGTGTGCATGGCCTTTGGACTATCTCCTGTCAGAGGCCTGGCCCAGCTGCTTATTCCATTCTAGAGAGTGATTTGAGTACAAATGTCTAATAAAAAATGACTCCTGGTCACTTTTTATTGTAGTGTAACTTAAAATTACCATTCTACTCATTTCTAGGTTATAGTTCAGTGGCATTAAAGCACATTCACATTGTTCTGCAACCATCACCCCATGCAGCTCTAGAATTCTTTCATCTTCCCAAATTGAAACTCCATATCTACTAAACACTACCTCCCGTCTTCTCTCTTTTCAGTCCCTGGCAATCACCATTCTACTTCCTGCCTCAGTGAACTAGACAACTCTATGTACCTCATTTGTACATTTGTCCTTTGGGTTATGACTTAGCGTAATGTCTTCAAGGCTTGTCCGTGTTGTAGCATGTGTCAGATCCCGTTCCTTTTGAAGGCTCACTAATATTCCATTGTGTGTATATACCATGTTTTGTGTATCTCTTCGTCTGTCATTTGGGTTGTCTTCAGCTTTTGGCAGTTGTGAATTATGATGTGATGAACATCAATGTACAAACACTTTCTTGACTCCCTGATTTCCATCCTTTTGAGTATATACCTAGCAGTGGAATCAGATATCTACCCAATTAAATTTTTTGAAGAACTGTCATCCTGTTTTCTACAGGGGCTGTAACATTTTACATTTCTGCTAGCAATGCACAAGGGTCCAAATTTCTCCACGTTCTTACCAATGCTTATTATTTTCTGTTTTTTCTTTTTCTTTTTTTTCTTCTTCTTCTTTTTTAAATAGTAGCCATGGTGCTGATGGCTAATGATTGTGGTTTTGACTTGTATTTCTCTAATGATTAGTGATAGTGAACATCTTTTCATGTGCTTATTGGTCATCTAGATATGTTCTTTGTGTGTTTGTATGGCTTCCAGGCTCTTTTATTTTTATTTTTATTTTTATTTTTTTGTGGTACTAGGGGTTGAACCCAGGGGCATTCTATCTCCGAGCTACATCCCCAGCCTTATTTTTTATTCTTTAATGTGAAACAAGGTCTCATTAAGTTGTGGAGGGCCAGTTCATGGGTGCTCCACCGCCTTGGTCTCCTGGTGATGGCTGAGAACCAGCCCATGTGTAGGGACGGAGACCTGAGCATGGACCTCATGGGTTTCCATGAGGTGAAGGGGCGATCTGAGGGACGGCTGTTGGGTGCCACAGTTAAGTGTGCCTCTGCTCTGTGTTCACCATCTAGGGGAGAAAGCAAGCCTGACAGCCTGTGTGTCTGCCCGACGGAGCGGTGACTCCCTGCTCTGTGCGTGTTTATACAAACTCTCGCTGGGATTCAGCATCAGTCACAAAGAATTTACCAAAATTGGTTTGATTCAGATTTGGCAATGTATAAACATCATTTTGAAAGGTTCTCACCCAGCTGGGCATGGTGGCGCACGCTTGTAATCCCAGCATTCGGGAGGCTGAGACTGGAGGATCTGGGTTCGTGGCTAGCCTCAGCTACCTAGTGAGGCACTCCGCAACTTAGTGAGACCCTGTTTCAAAATGAAAAATAAAAAATAGGGCTGGGGGTGTAGCTCGGAGGTAGAATGCCCCTGAGTTCAATCCCCAGTACCACAAAAAAAAAAAGGTTCTCACCCTTTCCAGTCCATTCATCCACTAGTATTCCTCGTTGTGGGGGGGGAGGGGTCACAAAAATGGATTTAATTTTAGGTAGGAACCTTCAAAGACACCCACTTCCACTGACTCTCCAAATAAATAGGACTTTTAAACCAGTTTTGAATCAGACTCACTAATGTTTAGTGGTCGTCCTGGTTTAGTAGTATATATTCTGTTGAGGGGACACGTATCACCTCTGCTAATGTTCCTTATGCCCGGGTCTAGGTACATGACAGAGATAGAAATAGACACAGAGAGACAGAGAAAGAGAGGGGGGCAGGGGGGAGAGAGCCATGGAAGACTTCTTGGTCTTTTATATGATAAGTCTTTTTTCATCCACTTATTTTCAACCTGTCTGTATAGTACATCTCTTACAGACATAATTACATCACTTGTTCTTGCTTTTTTTTTTTCCATTAATACATCTGACAATCTCTGCCTTTTAATTGGAATATTTAGTCTATTAACAGGAGGTGACCTCACTCATTATCTGGAGATTCCACATGAAGACAGAATGGGATCATTATGGGATTTATTTATTTACTTATTTACTTATTTATTTATTTATGCTGGGGATTGAACCCAAGGCCTTACTATATCATTATGTTTATTTTACTTTTTATTTTTGGCACTGGGGATGGAACCCGGGGGCATTCTATCTCGGATCTACAGCCCCAGCCCTATTTTTTATTCTTTATTTTGAAACCGGGTCTCACTAAGTTGTGGAGTGCCTCACTAGGTAGCTGAGGCTGGCCGCGAACCCGGATCCTCCGGTCTCAGCCTCCCGAATGCTGGGATTACAAGCGTGCGCCACCACGCCTGGCTACTATTTTTATTTTTTATTTTTTTGCAGTACTGGGGATGGAACCCAGGGGCATTCTACCACTGAGCTATACCCTCATTCCTATTTTTTTATTCATTTTTTGAAACAGGGTCTCACAAAGTGGCAGAGGGCCTCAGTAGCTGAGGCTGGCGGCGAATCTCCGGTCTCAGCCTCCCAAGTACTGGGATTACAAGCATGCGCCACCACGCCCGGCTTATTTTTATTTTGAAATAGGATCTTGCTGAGTTCCCGAGGCTGCCCAGTCTGCAGAGAGGACAATGACGGGAATGGGCAGGAGACTCAGAGCCCTGACCAAGCCAACAGGGACAGCCCTCCACCTGCCTTCTGCCCCAGTCCCCAGGCCCTGTGGCTTCAGCCTCCTAAACTGCTGTCCCTTTGTGCCTCCATTCCATCACCATTAGAGGCTCATTGTCAGCCCCCCTCCCCTGCCCCATGACTACCTCCTCAACTCCAGACCCTGACTCCAGTCTCCCCCCCTGCAACCCAAATTCTCCTCTGCAGCCTGGTCTCACCTGGGACACTTTCCAGGGCTAATCTGCATTATCCTGAGGTTAAAGTTCAGTGTCCTTAAGCAGTGTGGCTTGGATACAATACAGATTAAGCATGTGATTAAGGCACCAACAAATGATTATGTTGAGAATTTAGTTGATACTTACATATTTGAAGCAATCACCTCCAAATGTGGTTTTGGTGGGCATCATACCTTTATTTGGAAGTTTAATCTTGAGTCCACATAGGAGATGCCAAAATAGCTAGGTGCCCACGGCCGCCAGCTCTCTCCCCTGCCCTTTGTGGCCCATCCTTTGGCAGCCCTCCTGCCCTCAGCCATTTACCCCAACTCTATTTAGCTTTCCAGGCTCCACTGAACAGCTAACCTGCAAGTGCCCACCTGCCCTAGCCCAGATCCACTGTTGTGTGGCCTGGAAGAAGCCCCTTACCTCTGTGTGTCTCAGTTTCCTTAACTGTTAAAAAGAGGACATTCCAAGGGTGTGTACCAGTAACATGTGTGAACATCACAGAACTGGCACTGGACACATTCAAAACACATCTGGCACGTGGCAAATGCGTTTTCCTGCCATTGTGATGCTCCCTCCAAGTGCAGGCCGTGACACCAGCCATTCCCACATTCCTACCACTGACCTTTTCCGTCAGTCCGTCGGGTCTGTCCCTCCAGCCTTCCAAGCTCAGTCTAGGAGGAATCAATACCGTGACAGAGCCGCTAGGGGAGGACAGGTGCGCAGAAAGACTCTGAGCCACTCCGGGCTTTCCGGGGAGGACTCTTTCCCTAGCAAACCGCTGGGGGCCGTGACAACCGAGAAGATGTGCAAAGATGACTCCCGGATGCTTCTGGAATGTCACAGAGCTCCTTGGCGGGGCTGGGACCCGAGGCTGGATCAGCAGAGAGGTCCACAGCAGGGTTGGCAGGGACGACAGCTCCAACACAGTTCAAAAGCCAGAGAGCCAGGTGAGCGGGCTAGCCGAAGCCGGTAAAAGTGACAGAGAGCAAGTGTCGTCCACAGCGGCGGGGAAACCGCCCCGACACTGCCAAAAGCTGCGGTGGCCGGGACCCAGGGCCCACCTGCTGGAGACAGGAGGCGGGTGCGCCCAGGCAGCACACAGCTAGATCAGCAGCGGGGTCCCCAGGGTGCACAGCAGGGATGGGCGGGGGCGGCCGCCGGGGCGCTGCCGGAGAGAAGGAGCGACTGAGCACGTGCCGAAGGTGTCCACCGCAGTCCACGCGACAGGTCCGCGGGAAAGGCGTCCGGACACTGCCACAAACTGCGGGGCCGGGACCCGGGGCCCACCTGCTGCTGACTGAGGAATGTACCCTACCCTCGGGGCCAGGCTGCCACCAACTCCTCCAGACAGGTGGCGTCTCCAGCGCACTGAGGTTGGGAGTCACACCGCCGGCCGGTCCAGGATCCCCGCCCCGGCTGGGCGCGAATGA